>CAWUFW010008921.1:600000-835814 GCA_963921515.1 Calotriton arnoldi
ATTTTTTTTGCTTTCAATATAATACAAAAATGATGCAATTTATTTTTAATGTTTTAATTTGTAGTGGTGAAGGATTTTTTCATATTTAGTTATTTAAGAAAAAGTTTAGTTAATGATTAAATGTGTTTGAAATAGTGAAGAATTTTGTTTTGAAATTAATTTTTAATGTTGAATTTAGTTTTTGGAATTATGTTTTACAATGTTTTTTATTGTTTTTAATCAAAAAAATTAAAATGTATTCTTTTATCTTTGCTATTAATTAAATTAATATCTTTTAGTAATTTTCTGTCATTTTTAGTTATGCTTTTTTTTATTTAATCTGTTTGTAAGAATACTTTTTAAGATGTTTGTAATTGTAAGAATTTGGGTTTGTTTTTAGTGTATTTTTCTTAAATCTACATTTTAAGTTTGATAGTAAATCTGACCCCAAAGCCAATGCTTTTCCCAATGTGGTTAGGTTTGGAGTGGGAATAGTAAATCTGACCCATCCGCCCCCTCCCAAAGTCCAAAACTTTCTCCAATGTGGTCAAGTTTGGAGTGGGAATAGTAAATCTTACCACCCCTTAGCCCAAGTCCAATACTTTAAAAAAAAAATGTAATTAAGTTTAGAGTGAGAACAGTAAATTCGACTCCCTCCGAGCCCAACACTTTTCCCAATGTGGTAAAGTTTGGAGAGGGAATGCTCAATGTAAGTTACCTAAATAGTGTGTAGTTTGCCTACATTGGTTGGTTTGGCGTCAATACATTTTTCTTTTATTTTGTAATTATATGAACATTGTTTACAACTTTTTAACATTTCCTATTTTTAAACATTTTTAAATAAAAAATTGCACAGTTTATTGTAATAATTTTGATTGAACTTCATATGTATTTTATTATTAAATAAACATTGTTTAAGTTTCTTTCTTTCTTTCTCTTTTGTTTTCTTTTTCTCTTTTGCCTTCACTCCTTCCTTCCTTTTTCTTTTACCTTCTCTCTTTCTCCTTCTTTCATTTCTTCTGTTTCTTCATTTCTTCCTTTCACTTTTGCCTTTTCTTTCATTTTTCTTTCTTGCCATCTCTTTTTTCTTTCTTCCGTCCTTCCATTCTTTGTAACTTTCTTCCTTCCTTTCTTTCTAAGTTTCTTTCTTTCTCTTTGCCTTCCATCTTTTCTTCTTTCTCCCTATCTCCCTTCCTTCATTCCTTCCTTTCTTTCTTGGTTTCTTTCTTTACCTCTTTCTTACCTTCTTTCCGGCTTCTTTTCTTCCTTGCCTTCTTTCAGCCAATGCCAAACAAATTGGCTTTTTTTTAGGTCTGTGTTAGTCAAGACCTTTTGATTTTACTAAAAGTATGTGTATAACATACTTACTTATTAGGGGTTTTGGCCAAACTTCATCCATTAGTCCATGGTACGTCATTCACATTTTTATTCCACCCACTCCAGCATGCATCAAAGGGCAATGCATCAGCCCACTTCAGCCATTTGTTTACTTCACTGTGACTTATGGCGTGCTGCCCTTTCAGAAGGTGCACATCCACACACAAAGTGATTCTGTTCAGTGTCAGTGAGTTCTATGGTAATGTCTGCTTTTTTAGACCAAAAACCATTTTTTCCTTTGGCCAATGTTTTTTTTAGACTGATGAGTGCTTGGCAGCTTATTTAACAATAAAGATTTACAAAACCCATGACAAATCAAACATCACTTTCCAAAAAGCTGGCGCCAACGCTAGATCTATTAGCTTTGCCAGTGCTTGTTTATTATTCCGAAATTATGGTTCTTTGTTTTTTTCTATTTTTATTCAGAATGATAGAAAATTACTAACAATTTATTATTAATAAAACTGTGTAGGATTTTGTTATTTAATTTATTACAATAGGTTTTAGTATGATTTATTTTCTGGTCATTTTTGTTATTGTAGTGTTCTAGCTATTGTTTTAAGGAAGGGTAGGCCTATTTTTGTTTTGTAAATAGCCATACGTTGCTAGCTGGTATTTAGTGCACTTGTTTAATTTGTTTGGATATTTTTGGTTTCAGTTCTGCTAGAGATTGTTCTAGTCTTATTCTTGGCAGCTTTGTTCTTTTTTTAGTATGTCTAGAAATTGATGGGTGGCTTCTTCCAAGTGTTCCTTGGAAGAAATTGTGCCACTCTTCTGCTGCACTGTTGTTTTTTGCTGTTTGAGAGATGGCGCTGTTGTAGACATTCCACCATAGGATGTTGAATTTAGGTTTGCGCCTGTGTCCCATCAGTGCAGATGACAAACCCAATTGTCTTCAAAATAGTTAATTAGTGGTGAGAGTTTGTTTTAGGTTTTTGATAACATTGGGATTCTATTAACATGTCAGTGTTTGGTAACTTCTGTGACCGGAATGTAGGCTATTTCATAAGCTATTTGGCATTTGTTGGTTTTTCTATGCTTAAAGTAGGTTTTTGTAGGTGCCGCCAAATACTTTGATTGCAGCGTTAGCAGCAAAATTGTTGTATTTTTTTCCCCCGAAGTTTTATATAGCGCGAACTTGACTCGAAGGCTTCAGAGCGTTTTACAAGAGCAGCAGTTGCGTTACACAAGGACACATTGATTTTTGTTAGGCATGGGTAGATTAAGTGATTTGCCCAGAATCACAGGATGTTGAGCGTCCCTGCCGAGACTCGAACCCGGTTCCCCAGCATCGAGGTCGACCGCTCTAGCCATAAGGCCACATCCTCTCCCCGTGCTGCTGTATGTGGTAATCCTTTAGGACAGTAGAAATCCTAGTTTGTTCAAAATAAATAATGATTTATTCAGGATTGCAATTATTTGTTTTTTGACTGATTAGTGTTACGAGTTATTTATAGGTTGCACTTTGCTTGTTTGGCAGCAGTGCACATATTAAAGGGATCATTGTGTTGTGGTATTGGCCACGGATAGTTTATATTTGTGTAAATGGTGGTGGGCACTGTTTAAATGTCCCTTCCATCATCCATGTGTTAGACTCTGTTAGGATTAGTAAATTATTCTTAGTTGCAATGACAGTGATTCTTTTGTCATTATTCTCATTGTCATGCAGTAAGAAATCTTGGTTAGTATGAGTTATTTTTAAATATTGGAAGATTTGTATTTCTTCATATGTTCTGCCTGTTCTTGGTATTTCTCTATCCTTGTTTTATTTATTAGTCTTGTTAGGTTTTCTATGGCAGGGAGGTGCCCAGTTGCTTGTTTGGGGACTTGGGAGTAATATGTTTTAGTGTAATTCCTGTGGGCTCTTGAGAGCTTGTGGGCACTTATCTTTAGTCCTGTCTGACGTTCCTAGCTTGAACTTCAGTGACATTTGGAGGGTGATTAAATTTCCCTGCACTTTCAACAATTTCTTCTTTGGTGTTGGTTCTGCCATAACAAGCATTGGAATAATATTTACTGCATTTCTAATTCATTCTTTCGCTAAAAGTACTTTCCTTGCTATAGGTGTATCCCCTATAACTTAACAGTAGTTTAACCTTTTGTGATAAGGTATGTTGAAGTTCCTGACATTATATCTGTAGACTGCAGAATTATTAAAGTATATATTATTTTTATGTGTATTCAATCCTATTGTGAATTTTTTGTTACATTTTTACTATGTTTTACATTGTGTACTTACCTTTTTATGTTTCTTCTTTTTTGGGTAGGTTGGTTCTGTGTTGTTTGGGGGGCTGCTATTTTACTTTTTGTTATTCATTTCATCATCATCATCATGTTATTGGGATTAAAAATCCATTAAAGAACCACAAACTAAAATACAGTGCTTTCATCACAACACATCATCACTATGAATATTTAAATTAGCATTAGATTCCCATCATATCCATTCCCGCTCACACTGCTAGCGAACAACCCCGAATTCTTTCCGAGAACATTTCACCCCGGTTCTTTTGGGTGGAATCAGGGTCATTCTCCTACTCTATGAGATTTTTATGTTGCAAGGATTTGAAGCCAAATGGGGATGTAGCCAAGAAGTATGCATTGCCTAGGCGGAACACATGGAGGATAGGCCAGGCATTACACTGGGCTGGGCGACCCTCGCCCGTCTGGCCATGCAATGGGAGGAAACACCCATAGAAACTTTGTATCTTAATAATGTACACCGCTGAGGCATTTCATGGCTATATCGATACATTCTCGACGTTACTCCAATGAAGAAACATGCCTATGTGTAGCTGTGGGAAAGGGAACTAAACACGGAAATTACAGACGACACCTGGGGAGCCTTCAGGGAGAGGTACTCCAAGTCCTCCATTTATCTTCGCTACAAGGAGAACTCTTACAAAATCCTTACGTGTTGGTACCTCACTCCAGTACGGCTTCCTAAGATGCTCCGGGGTTCAGAGCAATGCTGGAAGGGTTGTGGAGACAGGGGCACACTGTTACATACCTGGTGGACCTGCCCTATGATACAAATAGTTTGGGGTGAGGTTCTTGCCACAGTACACTCCATCACTAGTGTGAAGCTACCACATGACCCGCTCTTGGTTCTTTTAAGCGATCTGGGGGCGGATAGACTCTTCCCCTCTACGACTCCACAAGGGAAACTCCCACCTACTTTTAGCAGCAAGACTGAGCATAGCACAGATGTGGAAGCAACCACAGGTGCCTCCCATGAACATGTGGTGGGAGAAGATATGGATCATCTATGCTATGGAAAAACTCACAGCCATGCTAAGAGACAGAGCTGCCAAGTTTGACGCAACATGGCGCTCATTCACTATATACATAGACAGCAGAGAACTAGAGGACTCCATCTCACAATGTCTAAGACGCTGAGGGCAACAGAATTGTGGGTAATGTCCCCCTTAGACTTGTCAAGGTATCCACCCTCAGATTCTGATCTGTGACTTTTGCCATAGAGTACTGAAGGACCAGCGGTGGGAGGTAGGGCCCTTTTTAACAGCCTAGACTGCAATTTTCTTTTTGTCAAATTAAAGGTTTATCAATGTCCATAAAATATATGACACAGATGTATATCTCTTCCAATCGCAATATTTTGCTCTATTGCCTTTCACGAAGAATGTCAAAGGTATGTCATTTTCTTAATTGCAAAATGCTAAATAGAACTGTTAAAATAACATCATATCTTTATCAATAAAACAGAATTAGTTGTTAATCTAAAGTATATATAAAAACTTTAGTCAATGAAGTGTGCAATGACAGCAGGCGTAAAAATAGTTGTGACTAATCATTATCCAGCATCGTCCTATAATCAACTTCATATCATGGTTCATAAAATGAGATCATGAAGCGTATATAAAGCACATTATAAATCTCGTCATTTTTCAGCCTCCTATATTAAGCCTTCTAAATATGAATATGTCACCTTCTGTTAATCGCAGTCAGAAATAAATACGGAGACTGTAAGGCATAGACCCTCATTATCTAATTTGCATAACATATTAAAAGCATCCTGATAGTAAAAGAGTCTTTGTGACAAGCATAATGGTTGTAAAACACATGTTCTTATGTCCTTGAAGAACTTACAGAATTGAATAAAGTGCAATGTGGATTGTGAAGATTTTCCATCGAATGGGCGGTTGGGTAATTTTTCATCCCATGCCCCCATTTTGGGGAACGCTACCATAAAGTGCAAAGTGCCTATCCGAAAATCTAATGAGATAAAATCTATTCTGTGTGTTCGTTACAACTATCAGATAACATTGGATACTTTATTGCACATAGCCTGAGCAATATCAACGAACAGTTGATTTAGATCTCTCTCTGTTTTCCCTTTTAACCTCCCTGTGTCCTATTAGGACCATTTTCATTTCCTTTTTACAATAACATAAAATACTTGCTGGATCTTCGATACTGATATTTGCATCGATCTCCTTTGCAAGACTTTTCACGTATGCCAGCCATTGAATTTTCTCTCTGTGCTCGAGTGTTAAACAGTCTTCAATGAGTTCCTTGGTAAACTAACAGGCACATGCATCAATAAAAGCTTTTGCGAGTCCTTAATTGCGATTATTAAGGAATCGCAATTAAGGACTCTCAAAAGCCTATGCATGTAGGAATCGCTATTAAAATAGCTATTCCTAAACATTCCTTAATTGCGACTCGCAAATTGCGAGTCGCAATTAAGGAATGGCTTCCCATTCATTCCTATGGGCCTACAGGAATGAATGGGAAATTGCATGCGCAATTTGCGAGTACCAATAGGTACTCGCAAATTGCGCATGCAATTTCAAGGGTGCAAAGGTGTCAAAATGACACCCTGTTGCACCCCTGAAATTGTGATGTGCACCCATGTTGCGCACACACATGCCACAAGGGCATGTGTGTGTGTACCCTGAAACCTTGAAAAATGCACTTTAGTGCATTTTTCAAGGTTTTTGCAAAATTCAGACCAGAGTAATTTCTCTGTATTTTGCGGCCCCAAATAGCGAATTCGCTATTTCTAAGTGCTTCTAGCACTGCATTTAAGGAATCGCAAATTGCTATTCCTTAAATGCAATCGCAATTTAATTAATCGCAATAAATTGCGATTTCTTAAATTGCGAGTGCCTCACACTTTAATGCATCGCAAAAGGCCTTTTTGCGGGCGCAAACGGCCGATTTTTGCGAATCGCACCGTTTGCGCTCGCAAAAACCTTTGATGCATGTGCCCCTTAGTGCCTACCTTGCTCCAAATACTATGCCAGATTATAATTGAATTTATCTGAATGGTGTCTTTTAGATAAGGAACAGCTAATTCATTATGAACAGTGTAAGTTGAAGTTGAGCGGGGCACTGCCAGGAGTCTACACAGAAAAAGATTCTCCTGCATCTGTAATATACTATTTACCATGCACCCACAAGGGGGACCCATAAATAACACTTGTTAGACATTTGCTTTTATACAATGGCAATATTTCTCTTGTTGGCCTATTTCCAATTTTAGCAGTGGATCTAGAAAGGGCGTCTGATGCTCTTAAAAATGTCAGTTTCCCTATTTTCAACTGGGGTCCCCAGTGTCTGCTATTTGAAAAATGTATACCCAGGTATGTAAAATGTTGTGTTTTTGTTAACTCGTGACCTTTAACATAATGAGTTCTCTTTTTTGCTTTCCCTTTCCCAGATACCAATATGATAGATTAAATTTCAGGTCTTTCTCCTCCATATACATGACAAAATAATCAGGTGCTGCAAACTGTTTGCGGTGCTGGATAGCAGCACCGCATCATCTGCACATAGGAGGACAGAGGTCAATCACTTTCCAACCTTTGGGGCATCAGCATTCACCTGTTGCAATATCTTATTCATCCCATTGATATAAAGCGAAAACAAGATAGGGGCAAGAACACAACCTTGTTGTGTAACTCTAAAACTTGATTTACATTCCCCGTTTGTCCTATATCGTACTCGGGCGGTCAAGCAATCCTACAGCTGTGACAGAAATGAGATAATGTCTATCGGGGCATCCATTTTTTCAAAGGTCTGCCACAGCTTGGCATGATTTACCAGATCGAATGTACTTTGCAGATCTGCAAAGCATAGGTGGATGTAGCCTTCTTTGGCTGTGGTGTATTTACTAAAAAGGAGGTTTAGGTCCATCATGCCAACATCCCTCCTGAATCCGAACTGCGAATCAGTGAGCACCCGGTTATCAGCTGCCCAAATCTCCGACCTCTCCAGAAGGATTCTGCCCATCAATTTAGCAGACAAATCCAGAAGGGAAATCGGTCAGTAGCACCTTGCATCCCCCGATCCCTGTTTTTGAAAATTGTGACTATTATACTCTGGGTCCAAGTTGCAAGGAAGCAGCCTTGGACTGTGGCATTACATACCTATGTCAAGATAGGTGCCCAGAGTGTAATGTATGATTTACAAGTATCTATGGGAACCCCATTGGGGTCTGGTGCCTTCCCTTTAGCACACTTTTCCATAGCAGTGTTTACTTCTTCTATACTGAATGGTTTTAGATGTGATGGCCCTGTAAAATATATGTAGTCTGTAAGCAGTTCTACACCTTCTTTGTTGGAATTAAAAATTCTGCCAAAGTGTTTTATTCAAACTTCCTGTGAAACAAGTGCCTCGACCCTAGGAGCCGATGAGCCCTTGAGGAAGAGCTGATTGATTGTTTTCCAGAATAATGTTGCATCTCTCATTTCGACCACCTGCTCTGGATTAGCCCAAGCCATTTCTTGTAGTTCTGTTTTTCTCTTCTTCAGTGCTTGCTTGTTAGTAAGCCTCAAAGTTTTAACCTCCTCCCTGTTTCTGGGTGTGGTCTTTAAGGCTTTCTTAAGATTCTGATTTGCACGTTAACAGTGACGATCAAACCAACCTGTATTCTTTATAGTGGAAACCTTATCGATGGTTCTTAGGTTACCAGCAATGCAGCGGTTATTTTGCATGGCGTAGTGTCCCATTCAGTGCAGATGAGAAATTTGTCTATGTTATCTTTTACAATCCTGTGGAAGACTGGGGCTGCCAAGGCCAGCTTTCAGACCCGATAGTAATCAATAGGGGGGTATGCCAGGGCTGTGTCCTGGCTCCCACACTTTTCTCCCACTTAGTGAATGGTGTAGTCCAGCATCTTTCAGAGGTTCCAGCGGATGCCCCAACCATAGGGGGAGAAAAAGTGGCAACTCTATTATTCTCTGATGATACTCTGTTAGTATCAAAAACACCTAGTGGGCCCCAACTGCTCATGAATCGTTATAAATCCTTTTGCGATTTACGGTGTCTGGAGATTAACACCCTAAAGAAGAAGCTCCTCCTCTTCAACCCCCATAAGTCATTTAGAGGTAAACTAACAATAGGAGGGGTCGCCCTGGAGAGGGTGAATACGTTTGACTACTTGGGAATTACCATCTCCAAAGACATGTCATGGAAACCCCATGTAGAAAAGCAGAAGCTGAAGCACAGACAAATTGTGGGGGCCTTGCTCAAGGAACGTAGCACCTCCTTTACTAAACCAGTGCAGCCCCAATTCAGATCTATGGGGCTAAAGCTGTGGGCTCCGTGCTTTATGGAGCAGAATTATGGAGTTTTGAAAGGATGGATGCTCTACTGAACTCAGAGAACAAGTTCCTTAGGTCTCTTGTTTCTCTACCGCAGAGCACGCCACTCCATCCGTTAAGACTTGACTTGAGTACAGCCACCATTGTGGATAAGGCCAAGCTACGCCCCCTGCTATTCTGGCTGCGCATTAGGTCCACCCCCCCCGGAGTTGTCCTCGTACGCCGCTGCCCTTGATGGAGTGGTCGCACTCAACCCTTCCAGTAAGATTGGCTGGATTCGTTATGTGAAATCCTAAGAGCATTAGGTTTAGAGGGCCTCTGGGACACTAAGGACCATTTTCCTCCCCTTAGCAAAGATGCACTTAAGAAATACTACTGGGATTGGGCAACCCAGGGTTCAGTTACCAGCTCCTCGTGGGGCGCCTAACCTTGGAATTTATTAATTTTAAAATTACTGGAGTTTATGAGCAATATTTTGAAATCATCACCATTCCCCTGGACAGGAAACTCTATATGCAATTCCGCTTTGGATCACTTCCTTTAAATTCATATACTAGCACCTGGAGGCAGACATCCACTTCTTCTCAGTATTACCCAGGTGCACATCTACTATAGAGTCTATTGTCCAAGACGCAAATGGCTGAAACCAATATGTTAGCAGCTGGATATGCGCCACCATGTCGAGGCACTTCGTATCTTAAGATCAGCTCCTAGCCCGACAATTGTTTGTGCCGTTGCTAAGTTCTTGGGCCACATGTGGGCAATAAGAAGGCATATGTTGAAAGTGTGAAACTCTGACACAGATTATTAACTTTTTATCTACTGAATCCATATGGTTTTAAATCACCCCGCGTCATTGTTTTGGGTTCACTGGGCAACCTCTTATTGGCTATGAGAGTGTAAAAAGCAGAGAAACCTGCCAGCATAGCGGGCCTTGTCGCCCGAGTGGTTTAGGCAAAGGCTTTTGTTGTCATGGTTCTTACCCCACACTCGTGTTCACCTAAATCACAAGGGACTTTTAGATTGCGTTCCTATAGATATTTTTATTCTTTGTCTTACCCTACTGTGTTTTTTAACTTCCAATTGGTTATCAATGTTGTAACGTTCATTGTACCGTCCTTCATGTCGTGTACTCCTCCATTTGGTTCCCAATGTATAGGTCTGGTTTTAACAACTGTTTGTATGTTGTATTTTGCACTTGCACTTTTATGGTCTATGACCAAAAGAAAGTTGAATGATGATGATGTCTGGGACAGATGTGTAGGCGAGGAGGCTTAATATAGTTCGCAATTGCGTCTTTATTCAAATTGTATTGCGTTAAGTAAAGGTATATAGGGGAGTCTTTGTGTTGAAACAATACTATTATTCGCCATCTTCTTTCTTCCTCCAGGTTTTCTGGTCATCCGGAATGGACAAGGACCCCATGATCTCGGTCAAAAGAGAGTAGCAGTAAGTGTAATATCATGGGTCTGAGATAAGCTATTTCCTTCACCAGCACCTTAAGTGTATGAAAGGGAATGGGATGTGTCCTACAGGACTATAACATTTATTCTATATGAGATAATCAATCAATATTCTCTAAAAATACAAATTTACAACATTAAGAAACGTATAGTTTCTTCTCTTTTCCCTTTCTTTCAGGACTTTCAGAGCTTTACTTTAAAAGGCACTATTAGCCCTCAATACTTTATAGGGATTTGTTTCTCCCTATTAATTGCCACAATCTCTTCCCAGTTCTTTCTGGGATATGTAGTGCTTGTTATGCCTCCCCACACCCTCCTCTCACCTCCCGTTTGTAAAGAAAAGATAATAAACAACTGTTCTGACCACTGGTACTCATCCGCTATGCCGCAACTCTCTGGAGTTGCGATGCCTGATCAGCGTCCTCCGGGATCATCTGCCACTCATCTGGACTGGATTCGTCTTCCTCTTCTAGATTCTTCTGTTTCTGGCAGCTTTCCGTTGAGTCGGGCTCTTCCTCCACTCGAGACAGGTTCCAAAACCGAAGTCCTCCGTCTGGCTTTTTCCTGCTTACGCGTCCTCGCTCCTTCTCCTCTCCCTTTCCGGAATCTGTGGTTCTGCTTTCTCCCCCCACCCTGCTCCTGATTGGACGGTTCCCGGGGCCTGTTTAAGCCCTTTTTTACTGTGGGTGTAACGGTGTTGCGCGTATGGGTGACCTTTGTTTCCTTTGTCTTCCAGGTCCCACATTGTTGAGGAAGTCCGGTGGAAGGACGACACGGCGTTGTACAGGTAAGTGGGGACCCCCATGAGTATAACCCCTCACAAATCCTTTCTAGGAAAGCAAATTTATTTATCCCTGTCCACTTAAGACTTACATCATTGTTACCCTCAGTTTCGATCTGTGCTGCTAGTTGCATTCCAATCTTGTGATTGGTTTTAATGTTAAGAGTAAGTAGTAGCGGTTGGCGATCGCTAAAAGAGCTTGGTTCAACCCGAAATGATTCAAACAGCCTCAATAAATTGTCTGATAACAAGATGTGATCAATAGTCCAACTATGGCTGGTCCCCTGAAAAGTTGCTATCGGGCCCTTTCTGTGGCAAACCTTTGCTCCATTAACTCTAGGTTGTATTTGAAAATCATTTTGTTTATCGTCTCCCCGTATAGGTCATGCAAGAACTGAGGCTGACCATTCCCATTTCACCCATATACCCTTGGCATTTACGATATGGAAATCCCCTACCCAGATATATACACAATTGGCCTCAATACCACTCACAATACTTTCCAGCTCAGTCACCAGATCAACAATTACCCTACTTCTTGTGTTATCAAATATGTTGTTCTAACAATTTATTAAAACAATGTTCATTTTCTCATAGGTCTGTAGGTATAGGATCTGAAAATAAGGTGATCTGGTATTGGATTTCTTTAAAGTTAGAGGGGCTACAGTAGTGATTAATACAGCTAATCTTCCCTTTGCCCTTACACTATTTGAGGATGTGGCTGGTGTAATAAGAGAGGTGTGTCTTTCAAAATGAAAGCCCCCTTCTGCCAGGTTTCTAGTAAGAATATCAATGGTGATGTTTTTAGAGTATCTAACCATTCTATATCCCCCAGTTTATTTTTGATGCCAGCAGTGTTCCATGTCCTAATAACTAGTGTTTTCCCTCTATTGCTAGCATGGGGTATATCAGCTCTTAAGTCTTGCTGGCTTTTTGTATCCTCTGGCACAATGAGATCCCTCTCGGACACAGAAGTCCCCTGTAGTAAATCCTGTTCACTACAGCTGCCTAGTGGTGTGGATCTATTAAGATTCATCAGGGGCATACCCATGCAGGGTTTGGAGGGGAAATACTGTTGTGACTTGTCTTGGTTACTATGCATCCTCCCCAGAGTTCCAAGTCCCTGCTGCTCAGCCAGTGAGTAAGGTCATTGGATGGTTGGAATGTTAAGAGTGTTTGTGCTTGGATGAGTGGACAGTTGTATTGAGAAGGGCTGAGCAGCAGGATGCTGATCCTGATGGGGCTCTACCTGATTTAATTGTAACCTGGTCTGAACCTAATAAACCTACATCTTTTGTAACCTACAAGACTACATCCTTGATTGCAACACTGGTGACGAGGGGGAAGCAGACCCATAATGAGTGGTATTGTTTGCATGGGGGCGTTATCGAAGAGCCCTCACGGTACAGCTGTGATCTTCACTTTTGTGTTATCTCTACACGGTTGCCTACAATGAAGATCAGAGAGGAGGAGGTTTACCACAGAAGGACGGCAGAAATTTGCTATGATACAATCACCCTTGCCTAATTGCCTAGTGTGGCTGACCCAATTTACCCTTCTCACCATTATTATTTCATGATATTGATAGTTAATATCACAGGTTTGGCCTGACATCCAATGTACAACTTTGTTTCTAAAGTCTCTCCAAGTGTCTGTTGTGTGTGATTCTAGTTTGGGAACATCCTTCAGAATAATTACATAGCGAGTGGCATTCGGTGGTAGATGTAAAATATCCTGTGCAGTCTCCAAGGATCTTATATTAGTGATCCAGCGGCATACTAACAACAGATACTCCGCTACCATATATTCACCTGGGCCCATAAATCACAACACTCTCCGTATCGAGTAGACCGCTGGAAATCTTACAGTTTTATAATTTCATATTTCTCAAGATTAGTTATTTAACATTCCTAACTAACCTTTCACTGATCAAGAAGTTCTTTCCTCTGGTCGATGGACCATTAGTTGAACTAATTGATGGTGATAATGAACATAATTCTAAAGTGTTCTTTAATTAAAGAAAAATAACCACAGACTCGGGAAGTTTTAAAATCTTTATCTAAATTAAATGAATGTGAACCATCTAAAAATTTCAGCACAAACACCCTCATTCATAAGAGTGTAATTTCAATCGAAAATACTTCAGACTCATGCAATAACTATGCTCAGAAAAGAGAGGATAGAAAGAAAAGAACATCTACAAACGGACAAGAAATAATAATTACCAAGGATGGTGTGAAGACCAAACCCCCTGGCTAAAGGGCTGGTGTGGGTCCCCCGAGATAGATCAGGAGACAAAGACTTCAGGACAGGATTCAGGACAGGATACTTAACCTCTCTAAATACCGATGGATGCGTCGCACCCCTCCCTGACACTCTCTTCCTCCTCGTGTTTCTTCCGCAATCTTCTTGTCTAACCCAATTTAATTAAGATAGAAAGTTCTGCATTCGGTTTCTTCATCAGCATCTCTCCCTGCATCAGCATCTCAGCAACACGAACTCCCAGACAGCATCCCGAGCTCTGCACTGCTCCGCTAAAACAACTAACTAAAGCTACCTCAATTATACCTTTCGTTCATCATGTACCACCCACTAAAGTTTCAATATCGTAAAAATACGAAATCTAATTGGTCCGGCAAGGGGGATGATCATCACACCATGCTTACATATCACTTTTATTCTATCATTCTATTGTTTGCAAAACCCATCCCCTTAAACTTTATTCATTTCTTTCGTTCCCATACATATCCAAACTTTATTAGCAACAATTATTTCAAAATCATGAATATGACTCTTCTTGGCTGAACTCTACACCCTCTGTTCTCAGGACACATCATTCTCGTCCTTGGACGGCTGACAAAACCTTGGTCATCCTTCCGGGTTAACTTTCTTGTGGGCCTGCGCATAAATCACGTGACTCAGCTTACTATGGTCATTCGCGAAAGGCCCAAATGCGCACTAATAATAAAGTCAAAAAGACAAAAGTTACTTTCACAAATAAATGGTCTCACTGTATACCACCAGGGCCGGACTGGCCGTAGCGGGCACCGGGTGTTTCCCCGGTGGGCTGCTAGGGTGGGGGCCGGTTTTGGGCCCCTGGGGGGGCTGTTTTTGTTACCGGGGGTCGGCAATATCGGCCCCCTGTAACAAAATCGGCCGAAACCGGCGCTCGCAAACTGCTCGGCTGCACCCCCCTCACCCCAGGGGGGGCCGGCCGAGCAGTTTGCCAGGGTCGGTTTCTGTTGCCAGTCCGGCCCTGTATACCACCCATCTCTACTCTAACCCTCTTTACTTATTAATACTTTCCCCGCATTAGCATTAGTAAAATAGCTGGTTTTCATTTTGGTTAAGCAGATGCCATGCACGTGAGTCTTCAAGACTCCATTTTAATGCCTTCTGCACATGCGCTAGAATTTCCCTCCAAGCGTTAGTTCGTCATATTGCGTAGATGCAATTGATGCTGTGAAATTCCTAGGGCTACTTCAACAACAATACTAAAACATGTTGATTTAAATAATAGTATTGACACTAAGAATGGAAAAATACAAAAATGTTTATTATGGAATAAGTTCAATAAAAATTTAAAGCCTCGTGTACATTTTGTTACAGAAGAATGGCTATTTACACAACATACTAGCTGCAGTCAATCATCCATTCATGCATACCTCACTAAGGTTTTTTACACATTGTCAGCATATTAAATTGATTGAATGTCTGACCATAATACAATACATAATGATATTTGAAACGTAGAATCTCATGGATTAGTGTAATAGTAGGGTGGTTTCCAAGATGTCTCAACGCGCGTTTCGGCAGTAAACTGCCTTCCTCAGGAGAGCCACCTCCAATAAATATTTCTGTAAAGACAAAATGTTATCTCAACCCAGTATCATAATTTCACTACTCTATATACACGCATATATACATAATTACATAATTACATCATTTTATATATATTTTGTCCACATTTTGGAGCCAAGAAAACAACAACCTATGAATATATCATCTCGCTAAAAAAACTGCTTAAACACATGAATAAGAGTCAGAGATCATGAATAAAAGAAAAGAAATACTATACAAGAATAATAATATCGGTGTGCAGCTGGAGAGTATGCACAAAAGAAGCCCTAAAGCGTTAAAGTGAAAGCCTTGTGCCGAGCTACGGTGTTTTTACAGACTGGTAAAAGAGAATTCTGAATTTGCGAGAGTGGTCAATAGAAAAGACCCCCAACCATCAGTGACATGACCATGCAGTTGGTGATATGAGGAAGAGAGTGTCAGAACTATCTTACCGAATAAGGATGTCACAATGCGTAAGACAAGTAGATGCAATTGACACATGCGCGATAAAGATTTCCCGTTAAAAGCTGTATTAGTCCGTTTTCATTGTTATTTTCATTAGTACACACATAAGCAAGCTTCGCTAACCCGTGTGTTTCTGTGGTGCGTGTTATTATTTACAGGACACGGTTAGTAATTCGTTAATAAGTTAAACAAGAGGATTACTTTCGAGCAAGTCTCTTTTCTTTACGAGTCCTTGCTCCATCAATCCCCTCTCTGATGGCATTTTAAGCCATCACAAAATTACCCATCCCATCCCAGATGCCAACTTTAGCACATCTCAATTTTCTATTTCTTTTCTCATTTTTCCATTTGTTACTTCTTTTCCTTCTAAATCTTTCATCTTCTTATATATCTTTCCTTTAATTTCTTCTAGTTGTATCTCCTCATATTCTCTTTTTCGTTTCTTCCCTTTTCCCTCTTTTTCTAAATGTATTCTTCCTTTCTCTCTGTTTTTACAACATTTATATGTAATCATTAATATCATTACTATTGTCATTATCACAACTAATGGTAATATTATTTGACCTAAAAGACTTTTCCCAAAATCAGTAAACCATTTCCCTATTGATGTTATACTCTTTGTTAGTTTTCCCCATACACTGTCAACCTCCAGTTGGGTCAAGTCATTATGCATTCTTGTAATATTTCCAATATACCCTTTAATTTCTTTACTCTTGTCCGGAATATAAGTGCAGCAATGTTGAATTTTCAACATACCACAGACTCCACCCTCTTTTGCTAATAAAATATCAAGAGCAAGACGGTTTTGTAAAACCATAGACCTAATTGCAACCATTTCTGTGTTAATCATTAAGAATCCTCCTGCAGTGTCTGTAGAAAGACGATCAACTATGGTTGATAATTTACACATTTTCTGTGAATTTAGAATGACTCCAACTGAGGGTATCAATGCACTAATATATCTCCTACTGTTTCAGAAAAACTAGCTCTTCTTCTTCATGTTAGTTCATTAGATTTTCCATTGATTCCATTGATTCTGTCCACATGGTATATTTTCAGGAAAACTATTCCAAAATTGCAGGTAACTTATAATAGGCATTGTTCCCGCAGACATAATAAACTCCTGGAAATACAGGATCAGTTCCCCCTTTTAGTCCCCACCCTCCTAAAATTAGGAAGTTGTGTTCACACTCACTGGAACCAATGTAGTTATTATTGTAATCTGTCTTTAATCTATGGAGGCAGAATTTTCCCCTTTTCACAAAATCCAGGGACATCGCAGCATGAGCTTTGCCTTTTTCATAGATTCCCTCTTTCTCAGCCCATGGAGGTACATAGGACTTCTGTTCAGCAGCTTTCTTTGTTAAATCCTGTCTCCTTTCTTCTACTAATTTCAAAAACTCTTTTTCTTCTTCTCGTAATATACATGTTAAATTATCCTTATGTGCTTGAACTAGATCTATTGAACTCATAGTTAAGAAAAATTCACCCATAAACTGTGCATTCCTACTAACTAACTACTGGATTCATATTTTTTCTAATAGGCAATTCTGAAAATACTACATCTAGATTTGAATAAAAATACTGAAGTCTCCCTATTGCATAAAATAAACTTGATAAAATACTACATGGTATTCCATATGTTAAAGGTATATGGTGGTACGTCACCCCCTCTGATACTGATGAGGGTAACTTCATACAAACATAGCAATTACTAATCTCCATTGTATTAACGTACTGAAATAACAATTTAGTAAACACATTTGAAGACATATTATAGTCTGATTCATTATGATAATTTGCCTCATTTTCTACCCCTATTTCTATTTTAATTCCCTTTATTCTATCTACCTTTTCATTAGTAATTGTATTATTTTTGTCACTTGTTTCCATTAACAAAGGTACTCCTACTGTTAGGAATAACCATACTAATACTACCAATAAAATACTACAAAAACTAAATCTAAAACATTTTCTTTTTAAACCTCGTTTTGGTCTTTCTGTGACTTCAATTTCTGCCATTTCAATTTGAGAAAATTTCTTCTCTCTTTTTCTTTCTTTGTCTGTTTAATTTTTATTTTTATTTTAAGGAGGCCTCAATTTGCTTTCATCAATCTGTGCAACATGAACCCTTTCTGTTTCTTCACTTAAATCTAAGTTTTCAAATTCTTCGAGTATAACGTAGGTCCACTCAGGGGCCTTGTATTTCCTGTTTAAATTTCTCAATCTTGGGCTTCTTCGTGTAAGTTTTACTAAGGTTTGTTTAGGTTGCGTTTGACTCGTAACTTCGTTTATATGTTCTGGTTTCTTTTCTGATTTTCTCAAATAATACCTTAATTTCTTCACTCCTTCTGGCCAATTGTCTCCTTTTCTAACTCTTTTGACCTGAACTACACTTTCACCTTCTTTATCTCCTTCTAGAGTCCTTTTATTTTCACTTAATCTAGGCACAATCTGTCCTTGTTCTCTATTTTCTGTGTTTGGACCTTCCTCTACTTGCACCTGTTCAGGTCTTATTATAATTTGTTCTTCTTCTTCTGCCTGAACTTGTTCTTCTTGATCTACCTTATCCTGTTCAGGTCTTATTTCAGATTGTTCTTCTTCTTCTGCCTGAACTTGTTCTTCTAATTCTGCCTCTCCCTCCTCAGGTTCCTGAATGTCTTTATTTATTTCGACCTGAGTGTGTTCTTCTTCCCCTGTCCTTCCCTGTCTACCTTCCTGCCTTTTCAGTTCTGTTCTTCTTCTTGTTTCGACAGCATCATCAGGTATTCCAATTATTGGTATCCAATCTTCTTGACTTGTACTTGGCTGTTCGTCATATAGTTGTCTTTCAGAATCTATCACTCTAGACTCTTCAATTTCACAGCTTTCAACTTCTGACGTTTCAGCCTGTTCCGTCAGTGGTTGCTCTTGTTGTTCTGATGGGCTCGGAACTCTTCTGGTATGACTAGCATGAATCCAGTTGGGCAAACCTGCACACTTCACTGCTGTGGTAGTGACTAGTATGACTTGATGCGGTTTATCCCACCTTGGTGCTAGACACGACTTCCTTGCGTGTTTCTTCACTAGCACCCAATCTCCAGGATTCAAATCATGTGCTTGGTCTGGCTGTCTTTCAACTGCGCCTTCTCCAACCTGGTGAGAGACAGAACGCACCATTTCAGCCAATCCTTTGCAATAGTCCAATACCAGATTCTCAGTTATAGTCATCAATTTATTTCCAGGAATAAATGCTTGTCTCATTGCCCTTCCCATGAGAATCTCATGTGGACTCATTCCTGACTTTCTGTCAGGAATACTTCTGAGACCCATCAGTACAAGAGGTAATGCATCTGGCCATTTCAGCATTGTGGATGCACATACTTTCCCTAATCTTGACTTGATTGTGCCATTTAGTTGTTCAACTATTCCAGAAGCCTCTGGACGATAAGCACAGTGCAGTTTTTGTTCAATGTTAAATGCAGCACAGATTAATCGAATTATCTCATTATTAAAATGAGGTCCTCTATCTGATTCCAAAGTGACTGGAAAACCAAAACGAGGAATCAACTCCCTCAACAATAGTTTAGCAACTGTAAGACTGTCATTTCTTCTGGTGGGGTATGCCTCCACCCATCTTGAGAACAGGCACACTATGACAAGTACATACTTTAGTCCATTACAAGGAGACAACTCAATGAAATCTAACTGCAACCTGGTGAAGGGTCCTTCTGCCTTTCCAATTTTTCCCCAACTAACCACTGTCTTTCTACCTGGATTTTGCTGCTGACAGGTTAAGCATCTTTGGCAAAGGCTCTCTGCGACTACCCTGAACCTCGGATTGTACCAACTCTGTCTGAATAATCTGATCATTGAATCTCTCCCTATGTGTGTTGCTCCATGATAAACTCTTGCCATTTTAGAGAGCAAACAATCTGGCATGACTGGTCTTCCATCTAAATACACCCATACTTCGTGTTCCGACCTTTTTGTACAAGCTGATTTTATCCAAATTTCTTTTTCCCTTTCCTCAACTTCTTCCTGCAACGGTCTAATCTCATCCCATGTTTCTGGAATTGAGAAAAACATAAGTTGGCAGCTGGTTTCACCCGTTTCAATTTTTCTGTTTATTGCCATTGTATTTTTCGCACAGTATCGAGCAATTTGGTCAACATATCTATTGCCAGCTGCCACATAGTCATTTCCTGACTGATGTGCAGCGCATTTAACAACTGCTACTTCTTTTGGCAATTGTAATGCTTCCAGCAGACCTATCACATTTTTACTGTTTCTAATAGGAGATCCTGAAGAAGTCAGAAATCCCCTCTGCATCCAGAGTTGGCCAAAATCATGCACAACCCCGAAACCATATTGACTGTCCATAAATATGGTTATTTTCCAATTTTTCCCATTTTTACATGCCTTTGTCAAGGCCACCAATTCGGCTACTTGTGCAGATTTGACTCCCGGTAAACAGGATGCTTCAATTACCCCCAATATTTTACACACTGCATAAGCAGCACTTAATCCTCCTTCTTCATTTCTCAGACAAGACCCATCCACAAATAACTCATGATCAGCTTCCTTTAATGGTGTTTCTTTTATGTCAGGACGGGGCTTGGTACACAATTCAGTCACATCCAAACAATCATGATCAATTTCATCTCTTACTTCCTCATTGCATGGGTCTGGCAATAATGTGGCAGGGTTCATGACCGTACATCTTATCACTGTCACATTTTCTGCTCCCAAAATCACTCTTTCATCCTTAGTCAGCCGACTAGGTGTGAGATGTTGTGTTCTTGTCAGAAGAATTTCAATTGAGTGTGGAACGTAGACCTTTACAGAATGTCCCATCACTATTGACTCACTTTGCTCCAGACTCATACAAGTAGCAGCTACTGCTTTTAAGCAGCCAGGTAAAGCTGAAGCAACTGGATCCAATGTGGCAGATAAATACGCCACTGGACGTCGGCTCAGTCCATGTTTCTGGGTTAAGACTGAAAGTGCACAATTTTCTCTCTCACAGCAAAACAACGCAAATTCTTTTGAATAATCAGGCATGCCCAAGGCAGGAGCTTCACACAAACAGTTCCGCAATTTCACAAAGGCCTCCAAACATTCATCATTCCAATCAATTGGATCTTTTGCTCTTTTTCGGGTCAATTGTATCAATGGTTTTGCTAGCATGGAAAAACTGTTAATCCACTGCCTACAGTACCCAACCACTCCCAGGAACATTCTCATCTCTCTTTGTGTCTGGGGTAGTTGCATCTCTTTGATTATTTTTATTCTTTCCGGTGTCACTTTTCTTACTCCTCTTTCTATTTTATGCCCTAAATATTTAACTTCTTGTCGACAGAACTGTAATTTTTCTGGAGACACCTTGTTTCTTCCTTCAGCCAAATGGTTCAGTAATGCAATTGTGTCAGTGACACAATCTTCTCGTGTTTTTGATGCCACCAGTAGGTCATCAATGTACTGAACCAGAACCGAATTTCCAGGCATAACTAATGACTCTAAACACTTTTTCAGGATTTGGTTAAAAATTGAGGGACTCTCTGTGTACCCTTGAGGAACTCGGCACCATGCAAAAATACGATCCTCAAACTTAAAGGCGAAAAGATACTGGCTGTCTGGGTGCAAAGGAATAGAAAAGAATGCTTGGCATAAATCAATTACTGTAAACCAGCCTGCATTCCAAGGTATCTGATAAAGGATCACTGCTGGATTTGGCACTATTGGGCAACATGGCACTACAATTTTGTTAATCTTTCTCAAATCCTGCACAATCCTATATTTTCCACTAGGCTTTTTCAGTCCTATTATTGGCGAATTACAAGGACTACCCATTATTTCCTTTAAAATGCCTTGTTTAACCATTCGATCGATTTCTGGAATAATTCCTGCTTTCACTTCTGGACTCATCTTTTACTGTCGTGTGTTTGGATAAACTGCACCTTCCTTCACTGTCACTTTCACTGGGTCTACATTTGACATCAGCCCAATATCTTTTCTTGTAAAATCCCACACTTCTGGGTCGACTGTGGCTCTCAACTCTTCCGGCAATTCATTTTCAGTCAATAATGAAAACATCTCATCTACTTCTGTTCCTTACTTCACTAGCATCATTTTGTATATAACATCCTCATCAGGGGTCTGGAAAGCGACACCATCTGGTGTGCAATTCATCTTGCACAATAGATCTCTTCCCAACAGATTTACAGGACTGGAATCGCAAACTACAAATCGATGCATTTCTTTAAAGTTTCCTATATGCACCTCCATCGGTTTTGTGATTGGGGTTCTAATCTGTTGATTTGACACTCCTACAACTTGGATGGACTCTCCCGAGAGGGGTAGGTTTGGGATGTCTGCTGTTCTCACAGTAGACCGGGTAGCACCAGTATCCAATAGAAAAGTGATGTCTTTACCTTCCACTTTCCCATCAACAAATGGACCTGACTGATCTACCGGCAAGGATGTGCCAAGCACGCACTCCTCTTCCTCCTCCCTCAGGCACCGTCATTGCACGAAGTCCGAATTTTCCTCATCATTCTGCAAAAAATATTGTGTAACTGTTCTATTATTCTTACCACTTTCTCCTTGAAATCCAGTGTTCGTACTGAACTTTTGGTGGTTCACAAAGTTTGGCATAGGAGCTGGTGGCACCTGATATTGTGGAGTAACTACCTGCTGCTGCTGATTCATAAGTACTTCATTCTGCATCTGTGGAATTAAATTTTGAATTGGCCCATTATTATTCTGAATACTCTTACACTCGTTCTTCCAATGTCCAAGCTTTCCGCACGCATGACAAGGAAACGTCTTCTTTGCTTCTTCTCTGTTCATTCGTCCTCTAAATTTACTACCATTTGCCACTTGATCATTCTGACTCTGCTCTTTCACTTGATTATCAGTCTGAGTATTTGTTTTATTCTCCTGCTGCTCTGCCAATTTTACTTGTGCCCACATCATTTTCTCCTTTAACTTTCTATGCCTCGCCTCAGTGTCGTCTCCGCAATATTTTGCATACTTTAAAATTTCATCCACTGTCTTACTCTGCCAACACAACATGTGCTGCTGATTCATCAGACTAATCTCCGGTTTCAAACCATATACAAACCGATACACAAAATGTCCCAAATCTTTATCACCAATATTCTCAAAACCACTATACTGCTTAAACACCTGCAATAACCTTTCATAATATGCATGTACAGGCTCATTTGGTTCTTGAGTTGTCCTATCTATCTTTACCCAATCTGTTTCTTTAGGAGGAATTTTCCCTTTCAAGAATGTAATCACTTGGTGATATTTCTTCATCACCTCCTCTGAGGGTGCTCCTGTCTTCAAGTCTCTAGCATACTCCTCACTTGGCCAATCAATTGTAATCTTACACTCTGTCCATAAATCAGCAGGTACCACAATGTCAAATAAACCATCCAAATCTTTCAATAAAACCTTTGAAACTTTCACAAATCTTTCCACCTGTTTATACCATTCCACTGGTTTTTCTCTCAATCTTGGAAAGTCATTTGTAAATGACAAAATATCTTGTCTACTCCAAGGAACATGAACATATCCACCTCCAGGAACCTCTCTCATTGGACATAATTTCTCAACTTTTTCTGTTTCTCTTACTGGAAATGCAGATGATGCTTCGCTCGCTTGAACTTCCTCTTTCTTTCTTACCCATCTAATTCTCCATTTATCAATGTCTCCCCATTTTCGCAAAATATTCATTAATTCCTTTATCTGTAGTCTCTTTCCAGAAGCATTTACACTTTCTAAATCCTTGTCAGTAAAATCCACTCAATATGGTTTCTGCAACAATTTCGATTTCCCTATATCTATTCCAATCTCTGAAGCGACTTCTGTTAGTTTCTCATGAAATACTCTTGCTCTCCTGGTTATACTCTTACATAAAAATAATAACTCTTCATCATTATAAACGTTCAATCTTTCTATGCTCACACTTCCCACTATCATTTCTTCCAATTCCACTTTCAATCTGCTGATATCTAGCATCTTTGGTGGTGGGTTTCGATTATCTATTTCCTGTGCCCATCTTTCTATATCTTCAGGGGTAACTACTGTTGCACCTCCAGTTCCTATAGGAACCAAAGATCTCTTCGCTCTCAAATTTGTAGGCGTAACTCTTTTCGGAGTTTCAGTTGAAAGTTCTACATTCGGGAGATCCATTAGTGAAATAACTGATTCACTTTCACTGACCTGATCATCTGTAATTATTACTTCTTTTCTGGGACTATTCAACGGAATTGTTACAGTTTGTGGTTTCTGGCAAGTCTTTTTATCTCCATACAATGGGATTACTGGACCAATGGTCACTGGTACTGTCAAAGCTTCAGCATTTAAATTTTATTGGCTTATTTTCTGAACTAATTCTTCTCTTGTTTTATTCAAAACATCTCTCTTATTATCCTGCAGCACCCTATTAAATGACGTATCATGTAAAATTTGTGGGGTTAAAGGCATTCCTATCACTGGTGCACTTGGGGTAACCTTACTAGTTGCTTCTTGATACGGTGGTGGATTTGTAATTAAAATGTCCTCTAATAACTCATCATCTGATTAACCATATCCTGTTGTATTCATGTGTTTCATTTTCTCTTTACACTTCCCTCCAGACTGTTCCTCAGCCATTAACACTGGATATAAACCTTCTGATACCATAGCTTTCCTCCATTGTTTCATCTGCCCTTCGCGTGACTCATGCAAGTATCTGGGGAAAAATCCTCTATATTTCCCACTTCTGCATTTCTCGTGTTCATATGACTCAGTCTCCCATTCTTCTAAAGCCCCATATTGAGTTAACCTAGGTCTTGGTTCTAAATCATTCATTCTCATTCTCAAATTCTGAAGAATTCTCCCGTTAAAAGTACAATTTTCAGGAAACGCTAGCACTCCATCACCTTTCGTATAATCTATCCAATTTTCCAACCACACGCAAGTATGATATCCTCTTTCCATCATCATAAAAGAAGCTGGTGTCTTCGGTGGCGGAATAGGAATTCCCTTTCTAGTCAACACAGGCTTATCTTTCTTAAAGAAATTCTTAATTTTCTTTATAAATGACATTTTTCTCTTTTCTCCATACATCCTAGATGAACGATATATAAAATTGTATTCTGCGAACCCTTGAAATCTACTATCTGCGCGTCTCACACTGGCAGTCAAATCAGAATCCTGCATACAATTTCTCTTTTTACCAATCCTAGCGCGGCTTCTAACTGATTATCCAATCAAACTCAGGCTCACGCTCGTGGTCTGACCAATGCCAGCGCGGCCTTTTGTGACGTCAGTTCTGCTCCTTACTACTGACCCCTCCTTTACAAGGCTGCTTTTGTCACACGCCCGCTGTTTCTACCAATCCCAGCGCGGCTCACTGTGACGTCAGTACATCTCCGGCGACTGACCCTCCCTTCACAAGGTAATACGAAAAACGTATTTCTTAATACTTTTTCATTAAATTCTTTGTTATTAACAACATAAAAACATTCGCTACTCTGTCTGTTCCACTAAACAAAAGGATATAATTTTTTTCGACTTATTCTGGAGTCTCAGAATTGCTCCTCTTCTACTGCGAGTAAAAACCTCTGTTTACCCTTCACTCAAGCGCCAGAGAACCTGCTACTCCTCCAGTGTCACCCGTATTGGGAAATGAGACCAAAGTTTCACCAGCGAACCCCTTTTGCTATCATTCGCACTCCACTTTTATACGAAATAGTCCCTAGTTTAACACTGCCAGCCCTACCTAGCTTCTCAGTGTTATTCCAACAGACGAGTAACCTCACTGCAGTATGGCTTCTGTCACCACCCGCTATTCATTTCCCGGGAATTCTGGACAACATAAAACAAAGACGCTAACTCTTTTGTTAAAACCTAAATCAATAATCAATAATCTATACTTATCACCAAACTAGTCAATAATAACCATAACTCTGCTACCAGAAAACTGATCCAGCGGTATACTAACAACAGATACTCCGCTACCATATATTCACCTGGGCCCATAAATCACAACACTCTCCGTATCGAGTAGACCGCTGGAAATCTTACAGTTTTATAATTTCATATTTCTCAAGATTAGTTATTTAACATTCCTAACTAACCTTTCACTGATCAAGAAGTTCTTTCCTCTGGTCGATGGACCATTAGTTGAACTAATTGATGGTGATAATGAACATAATTCTAAAGTGTTCTTTAATTAAAGAAAAATAACCACAGACTCGGGAAGTTTTAAAATCTTTATCTAAATTAAATTAATGTGAACCATCTCAAAATTTCAGCACAAACACCCTCATTCATAAGAGTGTAATTTCAATCGAAAATACTTCAGACTCATGCAATAACTATGCTCAGAAAAGAGAGGATAGAGAGAAAAGAACATCTACAAACGGACAAGAAGTAATAATTACCAAGGATGGTGTGAAGACCAAACCCCCTGGCCAAAGGGCTGGTGTGGGTCCCCCGAGATAGATCAGGAGACAAAGACTTCAGGACAGGATTCAGGACAGGATACTTAACCTCTCTAAATACCGACGGCTGCGTCGCACCCCTCTCTGACACTCTCTTCCTCCTCGTGTTTCTTCCGCGATCTTCTTGTCTAACCCAATTTAATTAAGATAGAAAGTTCTGCATTCGGTTTCTTCATCAGCATCTCACAGCATCTCTCCCTGCATCAGCATCTCAGCAACACGAACTCCCAGACAGCATCCCGGGCTCTGCACTGCTCCGCTAAAATAACTAACTAAAGCTACCTCAATTATACCTTTCGTTCATCATGTACCACCCACTAAAGTTTCAATATCGTAAAAATACGAAATCTAATTGGTCAGGCAAGGGGGATGATCATCACACCATGCTTACATATCAGTTTTATTCTATCATTCTATTGTTTGCAAAACCCATCCCCTTAAACTTTATTCTTTTCTTTCGTTCCCATACATATCCAAACTTTATTAGCAACAATTATTTCAAAATCATGAATATGACTCTTCTTGGCTGAACTCTTCACCCTCTGCTCTCAGGGCACATCATTCTCGTCCTTGGACGGCTGACAAAACCTTGGTCATCCTTCCGGGTTAACTTTCTTGTGGGCCTGCGCATAAATCACGTGACTCAGCTTACTATGGTCATTCGCGAAAGGCCCAAATGCGCACTAATAATAAAGTCAAAAAGACAAAAGTTACTTTCACAAATAAATGGTCTCACTGTATACCACCCATCTCTACTCTAACTCTCTTTACTTATTAATACTTTCCCCGCATTATCATTAGTAAAATAGCTGGTTTTCATTTTGGCTAAGCAGATGCCATGCACGTGAGTCTTCAAGACTCCATTTTAATGCCTTCTGCACATGCGCTAGAATTTCCCTCCAACCGTTAGTTCGTCATATTGCGTAGATGCAATTGACGCATGCGCTGTAAAGATTTCCAGTTAAAAGCGGTATTAGTCCGTTTTCATTGTTATTTTCATTAGTACACAGATAAGCAAGCTTCGCTAACCCGTGCGTTTCTGTGGTGCGTGTTATTATTTACAGGACACGGTTAGTAATTCGTTAATAAGTTAAACAAGAGGATTACTTTCGAGCAAGTCTCTTTTCTTTACGAGTCCTTGCTCCATCATTAGCTTCACCATGGGATTTTGATAGAGAGGGAAGCTGTGATGTCTTCAATGATGATAAGCAGGAGACATTAAATGGTAATTGAGAGAGAGTTTATTTCATGCACTTTCACCAATGACGGCACGCCAACTGTCACCTTACCCACAGGGTTCTTCTCCATAACAATCCGCTCTGACCTCAGTACATTTTGAGAGAGAGGTTCATTCTATCAGGCTCAATGCCACACTTCTCCCTCCCAACACAACACTGCATGATAAATAGAAAATTAGCATTAACAATAACCCATATCTACCCCTTAAACAAGAAATAAAAAAAATACTTGAGGTGTCTTGGGAGAAAACATAAGACAACCTAATTCTAAGATAAATATATGCAAAACAGAAAGGGAAATAAAACATGGAGAATAACACATAGAACAATGATGTGATGAATTCACTCTACAAAATCTCTGAGGTACATTGATCTCCTAATAACTCTATTACTCTTCCTCTGCACCACCAGACCTTCATCATGTCCCTTCTGAGCACTACTACTGGACATGTTTTTCAATGTATAATCATCACTCAGTTTGTCAGAGGAGGGTTCCTTGAGTTTGGGAACAACTACCAACTCTACTTTTGTGCCAAATGCGACCATCGTGTGTTTTTAAAGCATTTTTAAAACATTTGATCTCTTCCACCCTCCTAGTGAACTTAGACCATTCCGCACACCTTTTAGGCGCCCTTATCTTCACAAAGTCACCAACTCTGACTGACACCTCCCTCACTTTTTTGGAATTATCAAATGTCTCTTTCCTCTTTCTTTGGGCAGCAATCTCCTTGCATCTCTACTCCCCAACAGTATTCTCTACACACCCCTTGTTCCAATGCATCCAACCAGGATTGACTTTAGTCGACGGGGTCCTCCCTTTGAACAATTCGAAGGGGGATTTACCAGTGGTTGTGTGTGGTGACATACAATAACCCGACAACCTATTAGACAATTCTTCCTTCCAATCCAAACCATTGGCCTTTGCCAAATGTATGCCTTCCTTCAATGTCTTCACCATCCTGTAAATGGCTCCGTTGATACAACGCAGATGTCTTGTGCTCAATGCCACACTCATTCAAGAAGGTTTCTATCTCACGTGAATAAAACTGTACACCATTGTCTGTTAATAAGTACCGTGGAAAACTTTCTTGTCTGAAAATGTTCGACAAAAACTTTATCACTGCAGAGGAGGAGATATCTTGAACACATGACACCTCCACCCATCTGGAGTATAAGTCCATAAGAACCATGACATAGGGAGTGGCATGCTCACCTCTCACTGGTCCCAAAATATCCATTGTCACTTCTTCCCATGGATATTTTGGAAATGTCCTACATACCATGGGCATTTGACTAGTTTTTAACCCTTTGTCACAGCCTACACACTCTGTGCATTCCCTAATCATGCATTCAACATCACGATCAAGTCTTGGCCACCAAAAATCTCTGCGAAGCCTCCCTTTTGTTTTTACAATACTCAATGTCCCTCATGAGCTAACTGCTAAATTCTTGATCTTAACTTATTAGGTGGAATCAACCTCGTCCCTCTCAATAGAAATCCTTTGTCCACCGCAAACTCATCCAAAATGTTCTCCCATCCTCCTTTGCACTTTCTGAGCTCCTTCACATTTGCTCCACCCGAACTCACAAGTCTCCTGACATTACTTAACATTTCAGCATTCTGTAGCTCTTCTAACCACTCATCTTCACTTATGGTACCTTCTGTTACTTCGCACACGCTCACTACACCTTCTTCATCCAATTCATCACTACCAGTTAAATCTATCTCAGTCACACTCACCAATCTTGACAAACAATCTTCAGAGAAATTGCTTGCCCCTGGAACGTCTTGAACAGAAAAGCAAAAATCTTGCAAGCCTACTACCCATCTTCGTATTCGTGATGAGATTGAATCTAAGCCTTTCTTGGTAAATACCTCTAATAAAGGTTTGTGATCTGTCTGAACACCAAATTTGATGCCCCACAGAAACTGTTTAAACCTCATACAGACCAAAAAACAGCTAGAGACTCTCTCTCAATAACAGAGTAGTTGCATTCAGCATCTCTGAGGGTTCTTGAAATAAACACAATCACATTTTCTCTACCATCCTGCATTTGAATAAGAAGGGCTCCCAACCCCTTTGCACTAGCATCACACACAATCTTGGTATCACACAACGGTTCAAAAGCCTGAAGGGAAGGAGCATTGTTCAACTCTTGTTTTATGTTTGCAAATTCCTCACTACATTGAACACCCCACACAAAATCTGCTCTCTTTTTAACAATTTCCTCATATTGAATGTTTTGCTGGCAAAGTCCTTGATGAATCAGCTATAATATTCTACCATTCCTAGGAATGATGATGACTCCTCCTTGGATTTGGGTTCCTTCAATGCTTTGATCGTGTCAACTAGTTCAGTCCAATTTGATTCCTGTTGTTGCAATTCTGTTTCCTAGATAACTGACTTCACTAACTCCAAACCTGCACTTGTCAGCTTTAAGAGTCAGACCCGCTTCCTGTAGTTTGTACAAGACTTCCCGCACCCGCTGGTCATGTTCGTCATTTGTGGCACCAAATATGAGAATGTCATCCTGATAACATTTTACACCAGCTTGTCCCTTTAAAATCCTCGACATGATCCTTTGAAAAACTGCTGCAGCCGAAATTAGACCAAATGGCATTCTTTTGAAGCGGTAACTTCCATAAGGGGTTACAAAACTGTAAGATCTTGACAACATTCATCTAATTTGACCTGATGGTTCGCAGACATAAGGTCTAGTGTGCTGAAAACTTTGGCACCAGAAAAAGTAGTGACCATTTCCTCTATGTTAGGCAAAGGAAATCTGTCAGCCACCACTTCCCTGTTTAGCGCCCTCAAATCCACACAAAGTCAATGTCCCCATTACTTTTGCATGCAACCACTATGGGAGCCAACCACTCAGTTGCTTCTACCACCTCGATGACTCCACACTCGACCAATCTCTCTAATTCATTTGCCACTGCTGTCTGCAAATGTATGGGGATCCTCCTCACCTTAGCCACTACGGGCTTGCATGCAACCTTAATTTAATCTTGTGTTTGTAACCAATTTACCTAATTTGTTTTTAAACAAATCCTTAAATTCCATCAAACATTTGTGTTGTTTACAGTCAACTTCATCTATTTGAACCTGGGGTATTTTGTTGGGATGTAAACTTACTCTCATTTCTTTCTGATGACTCCACCCCAACAAATCATCACCATGACATGAAACATATACTTTCCCACAAGTGCTCTTACCACTCACACAAATACGTGCTTCAAAGTATCCCAACAGCCTGGGACCTTTTGTAGGATGAGTACTAGTAATCTTGTTAGGTGGTAGCTCATTGGCTGGGACCTTTGTTACTAAAGGCATGGGTTCGATCACTGTTCTATTTTGAGCGACTGTGGGATCAGTTATGGAAATTATCAACATTCTTATGTAAATCTAGGAGATCTTTAACAGTCTGCTCGAGTATAGTAACTCTGTCCTTTATTTACCTCATCACCAGTAAGAGCTTCCTTTCAATACTATCCAACTTTGCGTGGACCCTTTTTATCGTCACCTCCAGGTTCTTAGAAAAGGACAAATCTTACTCTGTATCAGGTCCTTGTGGGTTTCCTTTTTACATTATGTTTTTTTACTGGGAAAGTGTTTCTATTTGTTAAATGTTTTTAACTTTTATTTAATTGGTCGTTGGGTTAGTAGTCTGAAATGTTTGTGCACCTTGCAGAAATTAACACCCTCATCAAGAAGGTCACAACTGATCCTAATCTAGTGAGCAATTTCCAACCCACTTTTCTGATTTTCTATCCCGCCAAAGTGTTTAAGAAGGCCATCAACAAGCAACTCACAACCCTGCTCGAACTTCACCATCGTGTAGACAACACTCAGTCAGGGTTCAGAAACAACCACAGCACCAAAAAAGTACTCATCGCGGCCACTGATGACATTTGAATCATCCTGGACCGAGGAGAAACAGCGGCCCTCATCTGCTCGACCTCTCTACTGCCTTCAACATTCTCTCCCATAACACCCTTGTTAGACTAGGCATTTGTGGCACGTTTATCCCCTGCCTTTTTGCCCTCCTGTTTTTGACTTCGTTTTTGCTGGTTTAGTGTCTCTGTGCACTTTTCCACTGCTATTCAGTGCTAAAGTGCATATGCTCTTCATGTAAAATTGTGTTATGATTGGTTTTCCATGATTGGCATATTTGACTTACTAGTAAGTCCCTAGTACAGTGCATTGTGTGTGCCAGGGCCTGTAAATCAAATGCTTCTAGTGGGCCTGCAGCACTGGTTGTGCCACCCACACAAGTAGCCTTTCAAAGGTGTCTCAGACCTGCCACTGCAGTGTCTGCATGCAGTTTTTACTGCCACGTCTACCTGGCAAGTGCACTCACTTGCCAGGTCCTAACCTTCCCTTTTCTTACATCTAAGTCACCCCTTAGGTAGGCCCACGGTAGCCCCGTGGGCAGGGTGCAGTGTATGTGAAAGATAGGACATGTAGTAGTGTGTTTTACATGTCCTGATAGTGAATACTGTGCATTTTTCATTATTGAAAGGCTGTCTGCCCCATAGGTTAACATGGAACCTGCCTTGTAACATCTTACAAGTGTAACTTTCCATTGGGACAAGATAGAGAAATGGAGTTTAGCTCTCTGAACTCAGAATTTAATAACACATCTTTTAGTAAAGGTGGTTTTTAAATTGTGTGTTTGAAAATGCCGCTTTTAGAAAGTAGGCATTTTCTTACTTACCCATCCTGTTTGTGTATTCACCATCTGGTTTTGGAGTAACAGGAACTGGGGATATGCATTCACACTAGCCAGTCACAAGGGGGGTTGAGGTGGGTACTGCCTTTCCTGGGTGACTCATAGCCAGGCTAAATAGAGCTTTTCTGCATTTAGAGTGGTGGGAGGAGGTTTCACTAGCACCTGAATAGGCTTTATCTTCACAATGCTGTCTCCACCTCCTGTAGTGAAGCTGGACCAGGGAGGACAGAACTGGTTTTCACTGAATTAAGAGACTTCTGCTAAAACTTCAAAGGGAAAAGTAGTATAAATATTGGGGCCCTGACTCCATAACTTTAGAACTTCTTTGGACTAAGGAACCTGCCAAGTAGAAGAGGTGGAGAAGCTGTCAGGAGGAACTACCACTTTGCTGTGTGCTTTGCTGTGTTGGCCTGCAGTGGCTGCTTCTGTCTTGGGCAGTGAAAGGACTGGAATCGACTTTCTGCAATTTATTTTCCTGAGTTTCTTCAAGGGCTTGAGGTAGAGCTTGCCCCCTGGTCTCAGGAACAGCAAAGACTTCAAGATCATCTGCCACTAGCACTGGGAACTGTGTGTTTTGTGCTGCAACAGAAGAGAAAGCAACCCAACGCTGTCAACGACTCCAATGCCAGCTCTGTGACCTGTTGGCACCACAGAGAGCACCGCCCTGCTTTGCACCGCAACCCTGGTCTCACAACGATGATGCCCAACGGCGCTACCGGGCCGCTGCTTGCACCGGGACCTGAAGGCACTGCACTTTGCACCGCCTCGCTTCACATCGCCCCCCTGGTATCCCCGACGACGACGCTCCACACTGACATCGATGCCGCTGCCTGCACCGTGACCTGAGAGCACCACTCGTAAGTTACTCAACGCACCGCCCTATCCCACACCGCAGCCTTGGCCCACTGACGCCGGCACCATTTACTGCCAATCGTCTACCGACAACAGCACTTCAGCAACGACGCCACTGCTGCTTGCACCGTGACCTGCCAGCACCGCAGCGAGCACCGCCCCGCATCGCACTGTATCCGTGTTCTCACCAACGCTGCTGGATGCTGTCATTAAGCCGCTGCCTGCACTGCGACCTGAGGGCTCTGCATGCCGCACCGCTCCACTTCACACTGCAGCCCCAACGCCTGCTGACAGCGGCGCTCCTGACATCAACCTCACGGAGTTTGATGTACAACGAGTGTGACTTCAAGGGCCTGACGACTCCTGCACCGACCTCCGTAGCCGACGTCTGCCGATGCTGCATCTTCGGGGCTAAGGTCCACAACGCCCTGCATTTCCAAGGTACTGTTTGTGGGTCTTCCCGACACTCTAGCTGGCCCGCGACCCGCGGTCATCTGAACTGTTTGATTTGTTTGTTCATGACGCCATGATAGCCCCGGACGGAGCTATAGACTCCAAAGAACTGTATTTTAAGTCCATTTTTGCAGTATTTGTATTTTGATTACTGTATGTTGGATTTTTATCATTTTGGTCATGTTTTACACAGATAAATATTGGCTATTTTTCTAAAACTGGTGTGGTGTCCTCTTGTAGTGTTTTCACTGTATTACTGTGTGTTATGTGCAAATGCTTTAAACATTGCCTCTGAGATAAGCCTGACTTCTCGTGCCAAGCTACCAAGGGGGTTAGCAGGGGTTATTTTAGAAGTGTAATCCCCTTACCCTGACTATAAGGAAGGGTCCCTACTTGGACAAGGTGTATACCTCTGCCAACTAGAGACCCCCATTTCGAACAACCCACATCAGAAGACTCAACGAGATTGGCATACAAGGATCCACTTTAAAATGGATCTCTTCCTTCCTCACGGGAAGAACCCAAAGGGTCAGGCTGTCACCCTTCACATCAAAGACAAAGAAACTGATATGCGGAATCCCATAGGGATCGTCCCTCAGCCCCACCTTTTTCCACATATACATGACATCAATCCCCAAAATCATTCGATCACAAGACATCACCGTCATCTCCTATGCTGATGACACTAAACTCATCCTCTCCCTGACGGACAAAACAACCACTGCCAGAACCAACTTCACCAACTGCATGACCATGGTAGCAGACTGGATGCGAACCAACTGCCTACAGCTCAACTCTGCTAAGACGGAAGTACTGGTCTTCGGCAACAAGACCTCCCCATGCGACTCCACCTGGTGGCCGTCGCAGCTAGGACCAACAACCACACCCACAGATCACGCAAGAAATCTACGGGTCATCCTAGAGGATCAAGCTTAACATGACGGCGCAAGTCAATGCAGTGTGCACCTTCTGCTTCCCCATCCTTTGCATTCTGCCAAAAAGCTTCAATGGTTGCCTCATAACACCAAATGGACCGTCACGCAAGCACTCATCACCAGCAGGCTGGACTACAGCAACACTCTCTACGCCGGAATCTCCAAACAACTCCTACACAGACTCCAGACCATCGAGAACACTGCTGCAAGACTGATACTCAACCTACCATGCTACACCCACATCACACCGCACCTCAGGAAGCTTCACTGGCTCCCCATTCACAAGCGCAGCCAATTCAAACTTCTCACACACACATACAAAGCCCTACACAACACAGGACCAGAATACCTGATCAGCCGCTTACACTTTCACCAACCCACCCGACACCAACGCTCTCTCTCCCTCTCACTCACACACATTCCCCACATCTGCAAAAGCAAAACTGAGGTAGCTAATTCTCCCACATCGTACCTAAGACATGGAACGATCTCCCTCAACACATCAGAGCCTCCTCCTCATTTCTTGAATTCTGCAAGAAGCTTAAGACCTGGCTCTTGTATGAGCACCTTGGGGACCACAAACCTACACACCTTCCCAAGCGCCTGGATGCCCTCTTAAGTGATTAGTGCACTATACAAATCAATATAACATAACACCTTATATGGTAAACACCCATTTTGTTTTTTATCTGCTGTTCATGTGTGTTTCATTTATATTTATTTATTTATGTTTAATTAAAATATATATACATTAAATATATATAGTGATATTTTGGTTAACAATATGACTTCTTTTTGGTTAGGTCATGTTTCTTATGTCAATATAATCTCAATATTTAGTATTTCTTTATTTTGTTTTCAGTATTTATATATTTTAGATGATTTTACAGTGAGTTTTTTGTAGTCGATATTTGTGTTTTTGTGTTTATGTATGGGTTTTAGATATTTTTTTATGGGCTTTTTTTTTTAACAACTTTATTGGCATTTTAATAGTATACACATTATCATTATCAGGAGAAGTACATGTATCATCGTACCCCAAGGTTATGCTTATCACTAGAGTTTATACATTCTTACAACTCTTACTGAGTACGACATGTTTCCCTGACTGCCTCAGCTGTCGATTGTTTCACAGATCTTTTTCCTGTATATAAATCATTAATACCTTTGCTTCCCAGTTATGTACGATGCCAACATTTCCCCATAACTCCCCCCACACCCCCCATCGGACGTCTGTATTACCTCATAAAACTCTGTATTGTGCGGTCTGCCCAACCATTTAACTTATATTTGTCTAGTATATTCCAGTGGTACAGTGAACCATTTTCTCACTGCTCCTCTGATGGGGACTGCTGGTCAGCTAACATTACTGACCACGCTAGGAGGTCTTCCTCTAATTTGTCGTCTCTCCGGACTTGTTTCATTCTTACCCTCTCAGCTGTTGCCCATTCACACATGTCTTTCACCCATCTATCACACTTCGGGGGTGTTGGTTTCCGCCACTCAATCGCGATACGTCTTTTGGCTATTATGAACCCTAACAGCACAAATTTCCTGCTCAGCTTCCTGTTTTTTGGTGTAGGGAGAAGTTCCAATAGGACTATCTTTACTTCCCTAGGGATATCCCATCCCGAGGCCTTCGGTAGAAGCTGCAATACCTGTTCCCAAAAATCTTCCACCATCGGACATGCCCACACCACATGCACAAAGTCTGCCTCTGCTTACTGGCATCTGGTGCACTTACTGGATCGGTCTGGATATATTTTACTCAGTACTTTCGGGGTAAGATAGGCTTGATGTATAAAATTGTATTTTATTAATTTAAAACGGGCATTAGAGCATCCCTGTTTTACCGTTTCATGTATTCTGTTCCACTCTTTCTCTGTCATATGAGCCCCTGTCGTCTCCTCCCACCTACTCTGTATGGGGAGTGGATTCCGAGGTAAATCCTCACGTATTGCCTTGTATAAATGAGTTATCAGATGCTGTCCTTGCGCCATATATAGCAACACTTGCAAGGTTCATGTTACTGGGGGTTCTTCCAGAAATGTCGGCCATAATTCTCTGGCTACACTGGAACTTTTTGCATATTGTAAATACTGTGCTTCGCCCAGATCAAAAGAGGCAGCCGCATCCTCCCTCTTTATAAACTGGCCATTATGATATAAATCTCCCATTGTCAGGCAACCCCCTGTCTTCCACTTATGGATCGACATTGACTCTGCGATCTTAGCGAACGGTGGAACCACCCATAGGGGTGTGTCCGGTGCATAAGGTGCATGTCTCACTACCTTCCTAACTGTGGATTCCCATACCTCAGCCACGTGTCTAATGATGTAAGGAGTGTCCCTAGGTACCCCCTTACCTCTCATCAGTAGTTCCGGTAAGGATCCTCCCTCATACGACCCCACAAGCAGCCTTTTTTCCCAGTTATACTGGTCGTCTAGCCAGTGTATCGCATGTTGTAGCTGCGTAGCCATATAATAGTATTCGATATAGGGGACCTCTACCCCCCAACTGCAAAGGTCTTTGTAATGTAGAGAGACTAATCCGTTTGCGCCTAGAGCCCCAAAGTAGGTCAGTCACCAAATGATCCAGTGTTCTAAAATAACTGGTCGGGAGTTTGTGGAAAGAATTCTGTAATGTGTAAAGGCAGTGTGGGAGAATTACCTTTTTAGTGATCGCAACCTTGCCCATAAGGGACAGAGGTAGGTCCCTCCAAAAATGTATGGAGCCCCTGATTCCCTCCACCACCTTTCCTATGTTAAGTTCCAGGAAACTTTCAGGCGTAAGAGCTAATTTGATTCCTAGGTACCTAGGGGCCGTCATCGTCCATGGCATCCCCACCTCGGGGAGTGTATCCGCTGGTTGTTCCGCCAGTCTCCCAGTAGGTACTAATTTAAACTTGGTTTGGTTCGCCCGGAGGCCTTACGCTCCTCCGAACTCCACAAGGATCTCCAAGAGAAGAGGCACTGACCTATGCGGCTGTTTACAATATACCAGTGTGTCGTCGGCATACATGGAGACCACATGCACGGTATCTCCCACTGTATTTCCCAAGTCGTTTAGTCGGTTCCTAAGTACCACTGCCAGTGGCTCCATAGCCATTGCGAATATGAGGGGAGACAGGGGGCAGCCTTGTCTTGTCCCTCTTTCCTGTAGAAATGCTTTGGAAATTCTACCCCTGTCTTAACCCTGGCCCGGGGTGCTGTGTATTGTAGTTGTACCCATGTAAGGAATCTTGGACCCACTCCCATTTCTTGTAGGGTGGCCCACACATAGGGCCAGGCCACTGAATCAAATGCTCGCTCGATGTCTAATAGAGCCAAGGTGTGGTCTTCCTCCATTAAACCCAGGTCATGCCAGACATGTGCTAGCTGTCGTAGATTGAACATAGTGCTACGACGTGGGATAAACCCCGCCTGGTCTGGGTGGATCAAATATGTCATGTGAGGGAGAAGTCTATCCACCAGAATGCCACTCAGAATCTTTACGTCAATATTCAGTAGCGAAATCGGCCTGTATGAGTTTGGTACCTGCAGGTCCCTGTCATGCTTGGGGATCATTATCACCAGTGCTTCCTGCATGGAGTCTGGTAACCCTTGCCTCTGGAGAACTTCATTGTACACTTCCAGCAACCGGTCCACCATTAAAGGTGCAAATTGTTGGTAAAATTCCGCAGGGAAACCATCATTCCCGGGCGATTTCCCTGCCTTTAATCGTTTGATAGCCCCTAACACCTCCTCCTTTGTGATCGGGCCCCTAATCTTTCTTCCACCTCCTGATCCAATTGGGGTAGCTCCACTGCGTACAGGAACCCTCTATCACCGACTTCCGAGGCACATTGCCTTTACTATACACTTTGGCCAAATGACTAGCGAGTATCTCAAGGATCCCCGCCTGTGTTTGCACCAATCTCCCATCACAATCCCGTAAGTGCAGTATTGGCCCCGTGGATATTCCCCTTTTCAGCAGCCTGGCTAACATAGCTCCAGTTTTGTCTCCCTCCCTGTGGAGGCATTGCCTATACGCTGTATATTCATACTTTTCTAGGCGTTTCCATGCCTCCAACAGTTCAGTTCGAACCTTGCACCACTCCCCCCTCCTCTGTGGGGACTCAGGCAGCGCCACCTCGATCTTGGTCAGCTAGCGTTCCTGTTCTGCAATATCCCTCTCTAGTTGTTGCCTAACCCCGTACGTCGTATGTATACAAACTCCCCTAGCACCACCTTCATGGCATCCCATTCATAGGCTCCATGCGAAGCTGACCCCCAATTTTCCTCAAAGTATTTAGTGAGAGCTGTCGATATCGCCGCCACAAAAAGGGGGTCCTGCAGTGCCTCCGCCCGGAGCCGCCACGTAGGGATAGCTGGTCTAGGTCTATGGCCCTCAAAACTGATCAGGACCGGTGAGTGGTCCGATATGTACCTTGCTTGATATATTATCCCCCGAACCTCCTGAGCTAGGTCCGATGTAATAAAACAGTAGTCTAGACTGCTAAATGTATTAGTGGCTGGTGTGTGGCATGAGAATATTTTCTGTCCTGGGTCGGCTCCCTCCATATATCCATAAGTTGCATTTCCCTCAGAGTATCAATCAGAGTTTCTGTCATGTGTGGTTTGGTATTCAGATGGGGAGGCTCCCTATCCAAATTCCCATCCATTACGTCATCCACCATCATCAACGTCTCTCCCAGATATGGTGTGGCTGCTGCCATGACAGTCGGGAAAAAATTCGGGCAGTCAATGTTGGGAGCGTACACATTAATTATACACATTTCCCTTCCTTCTAGCGATCCATGGAGGATCACATACCTCCCTTCTGGGTCCACCACATGGTGTAAATATTTAAAGAGGACCCCAGGCGCCACCCATAAAAGAGCACCTCTGGCAAATCCTGAATAGGATGTGGCATACATTTGTCCTCTCCATCTACGCTTGATACATGGAATCGAGTCCCCCCATATATGAGTCTCCTGCAGGCACGCTATGGACACCTTGTACCTCTTTAGATAGGCATACACTCGCCTACGTTTCTCGAAGGCTGCCAATCCCCAAACATTCCAGGTAAGTATTTTCAGAGCCGTAGCTGCCATGTCTAATATATTACATTATCCACCTTCCCTCCCCTTCCCACAATCCCTCCCCCTCAATCTGGCTATTGAATTGGCCTCCTGACACCTTCAGCCTTAGCAGACTCCACAACTTCTTGTAATGCGTCCGATTTGCCCCATCATATGAACATAAATGAACTCCCAAACCCCACCGCCCCTTGGGCAACTCAGCAGCGCCCCCCCCTCCTCCTCCACCTGCCGAGGCAGGGCCCGCCATAGCCGCCCCATACCTCCCCGTTGAAAACTTACAATTACACAATAACTGTGGCTCCAATGACTTTTTAACTCAAACCAACGTTATTCCCTGCTAGGTAATCTATGGGCCGATAATCCTCTTCTACTGCACATACAAACGACCAAGAAACCAATCGGGTGCGAGGACAAGCCTCCAGCTCCCGGAACATGGCTTGGTCTCTAAAAGGCGTGGGGGAGACCTCCTGCCGACGATAACCATTCTAATAACTGACACATTCCCCTACATTATACATTATTCCCATATCCAACATCATGAGCACTTATCTGATACAGCATAATTTAGATGACTCAGTCCCCTTTCAGCTCGCAGACTTTTTTGACAGCAAGGAGTCCGGAACTACATCCTGTGACCCGTCTTCAGAGTCCGGCACCGGTTCCACCTGTAATGTCCCATCCGAGCGAACCTTGATCCTGCCTCGACTGTCATCTCAATCCTCCTGTGTCTTCCGGGTGGGCTGGGACCCCCCGTCTGATCTCCCTCCTCTGCGCCAGATCCCGTCAGGAGCGCCAAGCATGAGTCCGACAGGCCTGTCTCATCCATCCATGACGTTGCCGCCTCTGCCGACTGGAAGAAACAGGCCTTTTCTTTATGTTCCACCCTTAACTTGGCGGGGTAACGCAAGCTGTATTTCAGTCCAGCCTCTCGTAGTCGCCGCTTCACTGCCATAAAGGACCGTCTTTGCTCCTGGACCCTTTGTGTATAATTGGGAAAGATTGCAATAGAGTGTCCCTGATACGTTTTTTTGGCCCTTCGCCCTGGTACACTGGAGGATAATGCCACGGTCCCTATAGTTAAAAAAACGGGCTTTGATGGCTCTTGGAGGGGCCCCCGGTCGAGGCAGCTGCCCCAGCGCTCTATGGGCTCATTCTATATTGAAGAATTTAGATAGTCTCTTGGTGGCCAGTTCTTGAACGATCTAGTTGTCCAGAAAGAGATCAGTGGAAGGGCCCTCAGCCTTTTCAGGAAAGCCAACAAATCGCAGATTGTTCCTTCTTGATCTGCCTTCCGCATCCTCCACCTGATCGTCCAACTGTATCACTCTTTGCTGCAGCTTCACTACCATGTCCCTGAGGGAACGGACCTTCTGCTTCATAGTGTCTACATTATGTTCCGTGGCGGTCACCCTGTCCAACACCTTGTGTAGATCGGCTCTCAGAAGATTCACATCAATCGCCACGGCATCAATCCTGTGGACCATGTCCTCCCTGGAGGAGTGCATTGCCGCCATTATGTCTGCTAGCGTTGGATTTGTGTCCACCAGACTCGGCGCGTCCTCCCGTTGTCCCGCCTGATTCACAGTCGTGCCTGCCGGCTCCGCTGGGCACGGCTGTGCATAATTGGAGATTTTATTAGACTGTAACTTGTTGGCTTTCTCTTTCACCATTCTGAAGTCTCCACTGGCCCGACCCGTCGTAGCACCGGTGACCTCGGTCCCCTATGATCGTATTGTATCTGTTTCCCACTAAGTTATATCAGCAGCGCCAAAAACTCTGTAGTAAGGCTCCTGGGGGGCTTGCCCGGCTGCTCCTCTCTCAGACTACGTGGATACCTGACACCCGAGGGCACCCACTCGCAGCTGAAGGCTCCAATCCACACACTTCCAGCACTGCCACCAACCTGGCTCAATGCACCGAGTAAAGTGGGCCTCAGCAATCGCCCTCACTCAACCATTCCGGTCTGGCCATAGTCTAGGTATGAATTCACTGGGCCCGACAGCGAAGCCCTTCTCTATTTCAGTCCAACTTCCAAGGGGGCTCTAGTATGCCTCCGGTTCGTACGATTTTACCTGCCAGTTCGTACCTCCCAGCCGTTCGTGGGGACTAGGCGTTTCCTCCCCTGCAGTGCTGCCATGCGTGTGTGCGGCCCTCCTGCCAACTCGTCGCCGGCTGCTCTTATTTGTTTTTTGGGGGAGGAGGGGGCCCGCTCTCAAGCTTCTCATTCTCACAGCTTGAAGAACGACTCCGGACTCCTCTGCCTCCACTGTCTCCGGGCGGGGCCGTGCAAACCCAGACACCTCACCCCCGCTAGTCGCTTCTCGGCTTCTCCTCCGCAACTGGGCCTAACCTGTTCCTCGGGTCCTCCCGGGGGCTCTTCGTCGTGCTGTGACTTAGCACGCAGTCTTCGCCGCCCAACACCGCTCTCCCTTCGGAGGCTGCTGCATTCCACCGCGCCTCCGCAAAACGGCTCGCTCTGTTGTCCGGGTCACGGGCCTCCTATGTTTCACCAAGATGGCGCCCTCCGATTTACGCCTCCGTAGCTCCGTTTTCTTCCGTATCAGGCATCTCCGGCAATGACTCCTCCAGGGTGGAGCGTCGTGGGCAGGTACTGTCCCCCCCACCTCCGGGGGGTTCCGCTGTTTCGGTAGTGTCCAGGATATTATCGGATTACTCAATCATCGGCGGGAGCTCCGACGAACTAAACTAGTCTGCCATGCGTCCAAGCCACGCCCCTTTTATGGTCTTTTTGAATGTTGATATTATTTATGTTGAAATTAGATAGACATAGAAGTTATTTACCCTCTCTCCTTGCCCTCATTTTCCTCTTCCCCTGATCCTTTACCTTTGTTTCTCATACCTCATTTAACCGTTTTCTCTTTGAGTCTATTGCTAATTTGTTTACCCACAAATGAGTGGTGCCTTATGGGAGACAGTATGTAGTACACAAGGGTGTTTAAGATACCATATAGTCTCGTCCCCTCCTTCGTCTATTCGGTGTTTGTATCTGTATAAGCATGTCCATAAAAATGATTCAAACACAAAAGTGAAAAAAATATATTGTACATTCAGTTGTCCAATCAATGATGTACTAAATCTTGAAAGACTGGTCTTGTCATAATATTTTAGCAACAAATAAGCTATTTCAGGTTACAGAAAAAAAAACTCAAAAGGGGGATAGGACCATCTCCAATCTATGAATTTTGGAATTTGAACCGGATGCCTGTACCCCTGAAACTTGATTAAAATTGATTATTAAGTCCAGTCCCTCATTATGAGCTTTATTGATAGTTCATTCGAAAATAGGTCCTTGTTTGACACATTAAAGAATACTTGGATAATGTCCCTACTAAAAAGCCATGCTCAGAACCTCTGCCATGTCACATGTATCAGCCCATTGTGCTTCTCTACAAACATCTCCCATTGTGGTAGGCCACAACTTGTACATGCTGATGACAGAAAGCATCTCAACAGGATGGAAGCTGTTAGAGAAGCCATATAATAGCTATTCCAAGTGTAGTAGTAGTCCCATGGTGCGAATTAATTGCTTACAAGAAGTCAAAAATAATTTTTCTATAAACATCCAATGTCGTCTTGAAATCTTTATTCTTGAATTATTACTTACTTAATTTTTTGATCCTTTGCCAAAAGTGAAAGGTATTAATGTTTCCAGAATTCATTGTAGGCCACTTATATACTCAGTGATCTTCAAATGTTGTTGACTAAGAAAAAGCATTATTCTCCAATCAATATATTAATGCCAAACATGTTTTACACAACCTCAATGCATTTAGAAGCTGCAAGGTCCTTCATCTGGGAGATATTCATTCATTGCAGATACAAACAAACATGACAATCAGTTAATATCAATGAACTTTGATGCTTTGTAGGAAACTCAGGAAAGTACAAAAACAGGCTAGAACAACATTAGAATAATTCAAGTTGACCACGCTAGTATCTACACTAGGAATAGCTATCATATGGTATACATGGTGTTGTTGGATAGGGGACACACCGAGGTGGCATGTCAAAACATTGAACTACTGTTATTAACCCTACTGATTGGAAGCAAGAAGTGCATAATTGGAACTCCTACTCATCTGTAAGAGAAGCCACACCCACTCTGAGTAATACCCCTGAAGGTGTTAAAAAACCAATAGTGACCTACCATCACAACCATATTGTCAACTTTATACACAGTTTGTAGCAAAACAAACAACTCGCTGATGCCACCAAGGCCTGTATTATGTATCAGATGCACTCTTCATTTAGTCGCCATGGCGCACCTTTAAACAGGTGTGTGGGCGCAAACATGAGTGCATCGGATTACAATGAATGCACTGCCCTCAGGGCAGTCGCGAACTCGGGGCTGCCCTGTCGGCAGAGTGTTCAGTGAAATACATAGTGACTGCTTTCCGTTTTTCACTATGCAGACGGCCCCCACCTCCAATTTAGAGAGTGGACAGAGATTCCTCTGCAGGTGGGGGCAGTAAGTGACTGCAGCCGCTTGGAGGGTGATGTTTGGGTCTGGAGAGTCTATGGGACCCCCTGTGTCTTCTCCAGATGGCTGCCCTCAGGGCGCGCACTGAAAGTGCGCCACCTTTTTGTGGCGCACTGTCAGTACGCCTCCTGATGTTTCTTTGCCTTTGCCCCTACGTCCATAATATGGCTTGGGCTTAGAGGCAAAGAGAATCCCTCATTTGCATGAGGCTATGCCTCCATGCAAAGGCGGGAATGCCCTCTCGAGATAACCCTTGGGCTACATGTGCGCCAGCATTATCAGTATTACAGAAGGGGTCTTGCAAGCGTCTGCAGTCAAAGTGCCCTCGGGTGCACAAAGCGGGCGCACATGCCCTTTACAATCCCCGGGCAATTTATGTGATATAGCCCCAGGTGTCCCAGCTGCCTTACGACAGGGAAGTGCCATAAGGCACCATCATGTCACATTGAGGAGACTTTGATATAATACTAAAAAGCAGTATTATTTTGTTATAACCCATACACTCCATGCGATGGATATTCTTTTGCGGGCTGTCAGCAGGTGGCACTGCAAGTACTCTCCAATGGAAAAGAGGAGGGTATGCATACTCAACTGACACCACAGCCACACGGCCTAAGACGAGGGTGGAATATGAGCAGCTACCCATGCAGAACCCTCCATTATCCAGCCACAGATATTCATGTTATGCTGATATCACTGGGTGACCCTACAGGATTGACATAATAGTGCACATTTTCAGGCACCACTTTCAAGCAGTGCTTTTGAAACGTATAGCAACCTTTAGTATCTCTAATCCTGTTCTGTGCTTTCATTATAACTTTTTTTCTATTTCTAGCGTGAATTTTCTTGTTGGTTTCACATAAATTTGATCCTAGAAGTTTTGGTTCACAGTGTCATTCATATAGTACGTTTGATATCCACGACTGGGTGTGAAAAAGTGCTTCATGCTTTAGATCAAAATGTTCATCTATTCCTCTAGTTCCACTCCAATCTCTTTTGCTTTTTACCTATACATTTTTTTGGGCATAACTATTGTTTTTCCCTTTTCGTCTGCCACATCATCCTTTTTACCTCAATCATTAATTTTCCCTTGTTATTATACTTCTCACCTAACTGACTAATCTTTCTTTCATGTTGATTCAAATGCAGTATCATTGGATCTAGGCGTTCTCACAACCATGTTTCTCTTGGTAAACCTACACTAGCACTTCCACAGAATAAGTGCGCTCTCTAGCCATATGTCATTCCTGATATTAGGATAAAGTAGTGGGAATTATGCTCTATAAGAATGTGAAAGATTAGGTTGGATGCAAATCTAACATATTTTGTTGACATTTATAGAATGACCCAAATTAATTTGAGATGCTTCTGTTACTCATCCTGTCATGGCGAGTTATTTTTATGCATAGCTGAACTGGGTGAGCAATTTGTCAAAGAGATTTGTTGATACCCATGTGTTTATATCTGCAAGTAACACATAAATGAAAGGTTGAAAACCATGTTTACCTTCCATTTCACTTGGAAAGACTGCGCATTGGACTAGGCTCTGAGACAAGCTATTTATTTAAACAGGAACTTTTTATCTTTGTTTCTGCACATGCTCTAGGGTCAGTCTGAGGTAAGCTTTAGATAGAAACACAGATTTCATGACCTCGTCTTTTAAAAGCGCTCCATCTTTACTAATAGTTCTTTAAAGGGTTTAGGATATCGCAGCGCCTCAGGAGACAGAGAAAGGGAGCCAGGGGTTGGGGTGGGTGGATGAAGAATCAAGACGGCATGGTGAAAAGGAATTGCATCATTATTTCTATAAATGTTTCTATGACCCTTTGAGGATAAAGCATTTAATGGTTTTATTTATTTATTTAATGCGATTTATATAGCGTGAACATTACCCGAAGGTGTCAGAGCGCTTTACAAAAGAACCAGTTGCGTTACATAAGGACTTTGGATTACATGAGTTACATAAGAGATACAAACAGAAAAAATTGAAATGTACAAGTTGTAAAGTCACTCAAGGAAGAGATACAAACAGTTAAACTCTGAAATCACATAGGAATGGTAGTAAGTACAAAGGTCTACTACATATACTAGTGGTTTGAGTTATATATATATACAAATTGCAAATTCACTCAGGATTACATTTAACAGCGATTAGGCTTGGACAATTATATATTACATATTTACAGAGCAGGCAATTCTTGCCATCGTTCAGCCAGGTGTTCAGGTGGTGTTGCACTCAAGGGTGGTGGTCTTGGGTCTGGAGGGATCCCCGAGTTGGAGATGTCCATAGGGGTAGAAGGCCGGATGGTGGTGGGGGAAGCAGCATGCTGGATCCCCGGGCTGATCCTGAGGCCATGCTGGGCTCCATCTTGTGGATAGAGGAGGGCGCTCAAGGGCAGGCGGAACTGTGCCACGAAGTCAGGTCTCCCGCCTGGCTCAAGCACCCGCAGTGAGTCCCCAGCAGGCCCAGCGCGCCAAAACCGCGCACAGGCATTACAAGCGGCGGGCGCCATGTTCAAGTCAGGCAGATCGTGACTGGGCGCCCCTGCTGCACCTCTCAGCCCCCCAGCTCCCAAACCTCAACCATGGGCGTTTTGCCTCCAGGCCGTCCTCTTCACCAAAAAGGGGGGTCGCTCGTGTTGGCAATCTGCAAGCTCCCACCAGCAGCGGTCACGAGGCATCAGGCGGGCGCGAACACCAACACAGTCGCTCTGCCGCCCGCACCTCCGGACTCCTCGATTTATCCTCGCTGCCCTCCACAGCCACTCCAAATCTGCAGAGGGGACCCACCTCGCAAGTCGGGGCAGCCGGCGGCCGAGACAGCAAACATTAAAGTGCGCCCCGAGTGCCGCCGCCATTTTGAGGATCGCGCAACTCCCTTCTTGTGCTCCAAATCTGCCCGATGCCTCAGCTCCGTCACCGCTCACCCTCTCGATCAGGCATCCACTTCATCACCTGTCTCCCCCTTGCACTCCGCTCTGGTTTAGGGTCGAGAACGCGCAGTGGAAGCACCTCGAACAGCTCTTGGGTGCCGGAACCGAGGCGACTCGGCTCCACCCGGCTCCGCCCCTCCTGCTCCTAGCTGCTCCTATCCTGGTTAGATGAAGGTCGTTCGACTGAGTTTTTTCATGCATAAAATGTACAAACCACACATAACTTGCACCACCACTACATGTTTACTTCTTTGTAGACAGCCTTTTTTTGCATGCCTTTAGCACAGCTATGTACTGAGCATGTTGGGGAAGTGGTTATGGTCTGCGTTGAGCATTGCATACTATGGCCTGTGTTGTGCATCACATACTATAACAGGCAAATTTCAGGCTTTTTCATTTGTTTTTTTTTGTTTGCTGAACAATAGCTTACTTTTAACTGTGTTTATTTAGGAGAATAAATATGTATAATTATATATTTAACAGTATATATGAAGGTGCACCGAGTATAATATGCTATTTACTACCAATTTTTTGTGCGGGAAGAGATCATGTCTCACAATAGGCGAACGACTCATGATGCCCTTCCCCTCTCTCCCAAAAATGTTATTCTACTCCGCACCGCTGCCTGAATGGCCTATGCCATGGCATATTTTCATGTGTATTCATTTTTTTTTTTTAAAGTTTAAAGAATTTTATTTTTAATTGAGAATATAGTTAAACAAGCAGTGAAATTGCCAATCCATAAGAGGAATATAAATACAATGAAATAAATACAATGAACAATGAAAATGTGAAGACGATCGTATGAGTAACAAAAGAATGGCAATTAGAAGAGATCAAGTACATAGAGAATAAAAGAACAGAAAGTACTAAAGGAAAGAGAAAAGAAGAGAAAGAAAAGAGGAATACACCTTCATAAGTAAAGTCTAACAAATAAAATGTATCCAAAAAAAAGAAAAATTACAATAGGTCATACTAATATTAAATCTGTACTAATAAACATACAAGACACATTATATAATGCTAAGGAACCAAGGGCCACATGTATGTACCTTTTTTAAGGCCGCAAACGGCCTGATTAGCCGTTTGGGACCGAATAAAAGGCTTTTCCTACGTACCAAACTCTATTTTGCAATTCTGCAACCTATATTACCGAATCGCAAAATGGGTTAGCGATTCAGTATTAGGAAGGGGTGTGTTAAGGGCGTCCCTTCCGAAAGGCGACTCAGAGTGGTATGTACAAATGTTTTGCAACCGAAAAGCGATTGCAAAACATTCACATTTTACCGCCATATTCTATCTGGTGGTAACCCATTTGCAAATGGGAAGGGGCCCCAAGGGACCCCTTCCCTTTGTGAATGGTAGCGAAAATGTTTTTTAAGAGCAGGAAGTGGTCCCACGGACACTGTTTACTCTTAAAAATGTTAAAGAAAACTTTTCATTTTCTTTTTTAAACACATCCCATTTTCCTTTAAGGAAAACGGGCTGCATCTAAAAAAAAAAAAGTTGCTTTATTTAAAAAGCAAACACAGACATGGTGGTCTGCTGTCCCCAGCAGGCCATCATCTCTATGTTTTTAGCGATTCCCAATGGTTCACAAATTGCGACCAACCTCGTGAATATTGATGAGGTAGGTCTATTGTGACCCCATTGGGAATCACTAAATGCATTAGGTACACATGTGTACATAGCTGTTTGCGATTTCCTAATTGTGAATCGCTAAAATTCGCAATTAGGAAATCGCAAAGCTTTAGCAACATTAGAAAGATAAATAGTAAGAGGTGATCACAGAATATTTTTTGAACCAAAATAGGAAGAGTTTGCATATTATATCTGTCCAGCCTATGATTGTGGCACACTAAGTTCCACCATTGTTTTATGTTGAGATTTTCAGAGGATTTCCAGTGAGACGTGATGACTTGCAAACCTGGTGCAAGTAAAAAATCTTCAAATTTACCATATTTTTTAATGTTTGCCCATAAGGAATGTAAATCATCAAGAAATATTTTGTCTAGGGAGAACGGTACATAGATTGCAGTGATGGCAGCTATTCTGTCCCACACTTGTAACCAGAAACCTGAAACCACGTGCCAGTATAAGAGTTGCATTGCGAACAAGTGGCTTGCTTAAGTTTGAACATGTGAGCAGGTGTATAAAATATTCTATTATAAAATAATGTTTGTGTTAAGTTAGCTGGACTACCTGTGGAGTGTATTTTCGTGGAGCTGCCGGTAACTCCCTTTCTCTCGAGCACACCCTTCTTAGGTCCATCCGGGTGTGATGCCAGTCAGACCGCAACCAATATCACAAGATTGTGCCAGTATGCAGGGATAGGCGGTATGAGTCAAGAGCATCAAGGTGAGAGGCGAGATCATGTATTTTGCAATGGTTTTATTCAGCTCAAGCAGATAATGCCTCGCTGAAGACTGGCTGGTTCAAGCAGAAAATGCCTTGCGGGAGACATTTTCTCCTCAAGCCATTCCCCTTGCACGTATCTCATGTGCATTTTGAACACAAGGCGTGTCAATTTTCATATGTCATGCCACAAAACTAATTTCACATAATTTCGTGTAATTTCTATGAAACTTAACAAAATTCCACATTTTTCCCTTATTTCAGTTTTGTACACCCCTAGTATAGCTCATGTGGATCCTACTGTCGTCTCAGGGGTCAACACTTCGGGACTTAAATTAGTGAGAATCCCAGAATTTATGGAAAGTGCTCATCGATTCCCGACGAGCTACTTTGGCACACAAATGGTCAGAAATACGCTACACGAACGCTGATAACATTACATAGCCCTCCCTCTTCTGCTCTGTGCTCGCAACCCTCCAAGCTCCTTTGGGGTGGTTCTGCTTGCTTGATTAAGCAGGGTCCTGTTATGTCTACCCTTAGAATTCTAGAACGTTTACTATGTCGAGTGACTTAGGATAGAATATTAAGGGGGACAGATGGAATCGCCTTTCACCTGAGGTAGTCATGTTGAAAGTTACCACATTAATCAATGGTGTGCGGCCCTTCATAACAAGTCCTAGGATCGCCACATTTCTCAGAGCTGCTTGTAGTACCTAGTCATACCCTGCATAACTATATACATCTCTCTTGGTCTATTTCGAACAGGCACCCTACAGCTAAATCTGATATAAATGTAGGTTTCTGAAAGAAACACATCTAGTCTCTGGGCTTTCCAGTCTGTACATTGGTTCCGATCCAACTTGGAATGGGAATTTTGAACCAATGTACATCTTTTTCTCTCTCTACAGAATTCAAAACCACATTACATTTTGTCCTTCATTGAGGAGAGATCACACATTTGCTCAATTGAATTTTTCAATCAATGCCTGATGGACTATCACGGTCCTTATCTGCCTTCAAATTAAACATGTCTACGTAAACGCACTCCAACCTGCTCTTTTCAGTCTTTTACGGGCTTTCGCTTTTCTCGACTAAAGTAAATAAACCGAGCTGTAGCCACTCGATCACTGCTGCAAGCCGTTTATTCTCGGAGAGCGCCCTGTCTTTGTTTACACTGGGCCTTTTGTTCACGCTCTTCCTGGTGCGACGTGCTTTTTTCGGCTGGCATTCGATGTGTAACACCACTACTGATCCAAAATGACGCGCGCCGCAGACCGGCTGGTGAGAAGACTGAAACAGCATGTGCTGCTAGCATCTGTTGCAGAAAATGTGACACATTAACACTTCCTATAGGATGTCCTCGTATGTGTCTGATGAGGAGAAAAACCAAGTGCGCATTTACCAAAGAAAAACACGACCAGAGCAACCCTCCTTGGACGATCAGCTTACCAAGGGCGCCTACTGTGATTAGTGACAACTTTCAAACAGCTGCTGTTTTCCCATCATTAACAAGAAGGCACCTAGCATCAGTGGTGTCTCTTCAAGGGAACATTAGAGGTGACACACATTGGCTCACAGATTAAACTGGTGGGGCCACCTACAAAGTCCTATATATGTGTGTATGTAAGAAAAAAAGATTAAAGTGATGCTATAGGTGGGTAAGATACTAAGATTTTATCTTGTGTTAAAAAACCATACAGATACATTATACACATTCCTGAGATAGACATAATGGCATACAACCTTATAACTATGCTTACAACACCAGTATGAGATAAACCACCTCTAAGCGGGACACCCCTACATTATTCAAAAATCTGCAGTGTCTCAAAATCTTGGGAAACAGCCTTTACAACGAGGTTTTTACTACGTTGTGACTTTACCACACATTTTTAAGCATGCATGTTTTTACAACGTGTATGTTTATACAAGGGATGCCTTTACCACGCATTTAAGGTAAGTTGGGGGTTGTGGGTGGGTCTCCCCCCCACGTGGGTCTCCCCCCACAAATACATTGTTCTTAAATGAATAAACAATGTGTGGTAATGGCATCTGTTGTAAAAACATACACATTGTAAGAAATGCGTGGTTAAGGCTTGCGACATATTTCCTTGTGTTGTTCCGTCGTACAACCCAAAATCTTTACTGAAGTTCTTGAAATAAACACGCACAGCTTATAGAATTTGTCTATATCCCTGTATTATAACTATTTAACATGGGCATGTACTTAGATATCCACTGGTGGGTGATGTACTGTCTTCTGCAGCTTTGTCCTTTCTTGCAGATTTTTAGAACAGGCTTTGGCTTTAATCACAAACTACTTTTAAACCTATCTCTGAAACTCGTATCAGGTGGGCATATTTTAAAAGAAGTCACACAATGCAGCACAGCAAGTGAAGTTGCTGTGTTGTGTTGATGAATGGGAGAGAATAGGTCTGAGTAATGTCGTCAAGAAATTGGGCTGTTCTATTCTCTGCGTGCGCTGGTGCAAATATGGCTGCCTAGCGCCAAATGCAAAAACAACAGTTGATGGACAGAATGCAGAACAATGTCATACATTCACCCCAGTACAGAGATCTGGGCCTAAATCCATCATTTTTTTGCTCACCATGCCATTCCAGTTTGAACCCAGCCATATGCAAATCAGTCTTGACCCTGTGCCTCATGGGAACAGTCCAGCCTGAACTGCCCAGCCAGGTCCTCCCTGGACTGGAAACAAGCATCCTAGGACCGGTTTCGGGGTTTCACCCCTCTTCAGCCAGGATAGCTTGATTCCAGTGGCATGGAGAGCACGGGACCCACGTCTGGGCATACCCGTCCCACTCGGGGTGACAAATGCAAAAACAACAGTTGATGGACAGAATGCAGAACAATGTCATACATTCACCCCAGGCATTCTTGCGCCAAATGGCAAGTATGTTTACGCTTAGGTCAGGATAGTTTTTGTGCAGGAACATGTACCTTCCAGCACATAAATTATCCTTTGAGGCTATATCCTCTTTGTATGTGTGCTGGAGAATGCAACACACATACAAAGAGGAAACAATAAGGAGAAATAGAGATATTTCTCCTTGTTACCCAGCCGCAGAACGGCTCACCCATTTGGAGATATGGCTTTGAGTCAAAATCCATGGATGGATGCACGGAAACGCCCATGTAACATCCATGGAACGACTACCTAACAAAGTAAAGTAAGGTAGTGCAATGTGCTGCATTGCGTTACTTTTTTTTTTTTTTTTAAAACAAAGCAACACCCTGTCATGCACTGCTTATGACCTCACATATTAAATCACTCATGACATGTTCTATGACATCTCAAATGACATAATTAATTAAATCTCTGATGACATCATCTAAGCTTCTTTTGTACACATTACTCTATAAACTAGCATGGCATTAGAGGCCTTGCACGGCAGGGGGTTGCCTGTGCCCAGGCTATTGAAGACGCACAGAGTAACTGATGGTAGAAACGTGGTTTATTCTTAAGTACTTGCACCCACGACGAAGCCATCCAGCCGTGAAGAATCCGACGCCAGGAATGGCGTTGAATGGAATTCTACACGACCGAACAACCACGCTCTGGAATGCCTGAATAAGGAACATCATAAGTCGCGTGGTGACACGTGACATATTGCAGAATTAACACTACAACATCTCCCCTTCTTCAAAGGGCAACAAAGAACAATAAAACAGTAAGTGAAACTAAAGTGTAGTACATGAACATTTTGAGCAGGTGAGCAGGATAACTGTAAGTACAATGCAATGGAAATAAAATAAAACTTATGCTGTTATTCTAACACATAATCTCTTAATTTACAAGAAATTTGTCTGAGATGTGAAGCTCTCTTGACAGACGACTCAGCCAAATCACTATGATCAGTAGTAATGGGTTGGTTGGTTTCCGCAGACAAATCACTGTGATCTGAAACATTGGGTAGGGTGGTTTGCACTACAACTGGTTCCAAGACACGGCTTGAGGTTGATTCTTTCTCATGACACAAATCAAACCAGTCACAACGTTCTGTCTCCAAAGTGGAATGATCATTGATGACATTAGCCTGAAAAGGAGAAACCTTAACAAGCGCCCTTTTGTTCCACCAACCCTTGTTATCAAGAAGAGCAGAACCTCTACTCACTTGTATCACCAAAGTGGGAGATGAAAACTTTGAATTGCCTTTGGGTACCTTCCTCGGGTTTTTAATGAGAACCCAATCTCCCTTTTTTAAAGGTTGATCCATGAAATGTTTACCAGCATCGAATCGTGCTTTCATGGAATCTTGCTTGAGTCTTACATGTTTTTGAAGAGAAGTAGACCTGTCAGTGAAATTACTATTTTCATGCAACCAACTGGGATTGAGATGAGTATGAACTCTTCTTTTCCTCAGAAGAGTAAATGGTGCAATGCCAGTTGTAGAATGTGGAGTAGTGTTGTATGCCCAAACTTTGTCGTGTACGAAAGTTAAAGGATCAAGTTTACTTGAGATTGCGGTTTGTATTCCCTCCTTAATGATCCGGTTACCTCTCTCAACCAGACCATTAGAGGAGGGGGAATACAAGGCAACTTTAAAGTGAGAAATATGCGATTTTAGGAATGAACACATCTTTTGTGAAACAAAATGTGTTCCGTTATCAGTAACGATAATTTTTGGGAAACCTTCTACATCAAATACAGTCTGCAGAAAATTGATTGCATTCTCGGTTGTGGCACCATTGCAGAAACAATAATACAGCCACTTAGTGTGGTAATCAACTAATAAAATTAGATATTTGTTTTCATTGGATAACACATTGTAGGGACCTGAAAAGTCTAATCCCACTTTATCCCAGGGACTCTCTGGAAGTGGTACAGGATGTAAAGGAGTGGCAAGAGACTTCCAATGCTTGTCAGATAGGAGACATTCTGTGCAATTGTCAATCATTTTCCTGATTTGGGCATCCATGGAAGGCCACCAGTAAAACTGTTTGATTCGTTGACAAGTCTTGGTTACACCTAAGTGTCCTTGATGCGCTGTTCTAATGATGAGATCACGTAAAGACTCAGGTGGGACAAATAAGTCATGGCGCATTACCATTTCGTTGACTATAGAAAGTTCTCCTGAAACATTTGCAAATAACCTCAAAATAGGTGATAAAATTCTACTTTCAGGCCATTTGTTAGTAATAAAAGATTTGACCTTGTTGAGGGTGTCGTCATTGTTATAAGCTGCATTCCACACATCTTCAGAAATGGGTGGACATTCAGAAATGGCATCAATAACTGCAACTACACACTCAATATCGTCATCAATCTTGGGAGTTTCATGTAGAGACATCCTAGAGAGGCAGTCAGCCCTAAAGTTCTTTCCCCCAGAAATGTGTTTGATGACGAAATGAAATTCATGAAGTTTCGAAAGTAATCGAACAAGTCTGGCAGAGGCTTTGTTCGAAGTACTACTTGACAACATGTGCATAAGCGGTTTGTGGTCTGTGTAGATCTCAAATTCCCGACCCCAAATGTACGATTTGAACTTCTGAATGGCCCAGACGCAGGCTAAGGCCTCTCTCTCGATAGTGCTGTACCTAGTTTCAGCCAATTGGAGAGTTCTAGATGCGAAAGCAACAGCGTGTTCTTTACCCGCCACCCATTGTCCAAGAACAGCTCCTAAGCCAGTAAGGCTTGCGTCAACAGTAATGAAGCACCTAAAACCATCCAAGAAAGGGTGCAAAGCTGGGGAGTCTTCGATAAGTTTTTTAACTTGTTCAAAGACTTTTTGTACGTTGTCTGACCAGACGAACTTTACTCCCTTTCTCAGAAGAACCCTCAGCGGTTCAACGATTTGAGCATAGCCCTGGACAAATCTGGCATAATATTCCGCCAATCCGAGAAATGAGCGCCAATGAATCTTTATCACTGGGGGGCGTGGCATCTCTAATGGCTTTGATAAGGGAAAACTTAGGTTTTATGCCATTAAGTGAAAGAGTATGACCTAAGTAGTCAAGTTCTTTGACTGCAAATTTGCACTTATCATGTCTTAGAGTCATTCCAGTCTTTTCCAGGACCCCTAACACTTTGAATAATATTTTATCATGCTCAGAAGTGTCACCAGCGAAAATCAGTATATCGTCCTGATAAGCTTGTACGCCTGGGATATCTTTAAATAGAGTGTCCATTAACTTTTGAAAGACACTGGCCGCAGAGGCCAAGCCGAATGGAAGTCTTAAATATTTGTAAGCTCCGAAAGGCGTTACAAAAGTGGTTAATTCTTGAGATTTAGGAGACAGAGGAATCTGGTGATAAGCAGACTTGAGATCTAACAGGGAAAATTTTTTGGCTCCACCCAAATTAGCTAAAAGATCGTGTATTTTGGGCAATGGATGGCAGTCCACAATGATGTTATTATTTAAGGAGCGCAAGTCGGCGCATAACCTAACCTCGCCTGACTTTTTGCGTACCAAAACTATCGGAGAGACCCACTCAGAGGAGTTGCAAGGTGTGATTATTGCTTCATCGCATACATTTTTTAAAACTTTTTTTAATTCGTCTCTTGCACTCAAAGGAAGAGAGCGAACTTTGTGAATAACAGGTTGAGCATTTGACTTTAGGTGAATATCATGCTTGAAACCTAGCACGGTGCCAACCTTGTTCTGGAAAACCTTGGGAAAATGATCAAGAAGATAATTAACATTACAATTTGACACGGATAAATCAGATACACTTATATTTTCATGGTCGTGATAATCATAGTAGTCATGTGGAATATCACCTAAAGCAACAGGTTGATTAGAACCCGGTTTGAGGAGTAAGCCCATTTTGGCCAGATCCAACCAACCAAAAATGTCTCTCCCCTTAAGGGCGACGTAGACTTTTGTGAAAGTGCGTCTGCCAAGGCATTCAATCCTGGAATGAAAGTACCCTAGCATGTCTATATCCTTTTCACCGTAAGCTTTAGGGTTGATATCGGATTTGATAAGAGTCACCTTGTCGTCCCAATTTGCATAGAATGTCGAATCTGACAAAATGGTGATAGGAGAGCCTGTGACGTAACAAGGAGAGAGGGAGAGTCTCGTGGAGGAGATTCAAATGGCGCGGTGAACTCGAGCGGGGAGCAGGGAATAAACTGCCACGATGCCGGCAACAGACAAATAAGGTAAGGGAAAATGTACAACCTTATCTCGGCTTCTGAAGAATGTAGAAGCGTAGTGCAGGAGGAGGCCTGTAAGTCGCCGGTTGATTTAGCTCGCCAACGGTTGAGGTGAGGAAAGCCTTACACCGATGATAGAGACGAGGGATTGCTGGCTCTTGGCGGTGGGTGCGGGGAGTACCCGCTCGTCGCCAAGTTATTGAAGACGCACAGAGTAACTGATGGTAGAAACGTGGTTTATTCTTAAGTACTTGCACCTACGACCGAAGCCATCCAGCCATGAAGAATCCGACGCCACGAATGGCGTTGAATGGAATTCTACACGACCGAACAACCACGCTCTGGAATGCCTGAATAAGGAACATCATAAGTCGCGTGGTGACACGGCGACTTATTGCAGAATTAACACTACAACACAGGCCCTGCAGCAAACCCCCCATAGGCAGCCAACCCCACACTGTACACAGCCTTTGGCCAGGACCTGCGACTAACCCACTTCGAGCCAGCACTGTTGCTTACTACTAACGTGGAAGGGGCGGGGCCAAATGGGCAAAGCTTGTGGGTGATTTGTCCCCTTTATATACTTAGCAGCAATTAAAATGGAGAACCGTAGACTCTGCCCTCAGACCAGGAGACAACAAGAAAGAACCCACTTGCCTTGGACAGTCACTACAGAACAGATTGCGCTCCAATAAATCAATGATGCTTTCACCTCCATCAAGGATTTCAGATCGTTTTTAAATGTGCAATTGTAGAGAAAACACACTGTCCATCAGCCTGGAAAATGACTGGAACACAGTTGCATACTACTAACATGGAAGGGGTGGGACAAATGAGCAGAGCTTATGGGTGTTTTTTTCTTTTTGAAAGATAGGGGGACCACGCGCTCCCCGAGCCGTAAAAAGGGCCTGGGGACCCCTTCCCCCAGGGCTGCGTTTTTTTTAATGGGCAGGGAGGGCTGCACAGCCCATCCCCTCTCCAAGTCTATTTTGGCCCCAAGGACCCCATCCCCTGGGGCCTAAGTTTAAAATAGGTGGGTGCCCTGGTGTCCACCCACAGCACCAACGATACACACGTTGTAGGCTGCAGGGGGAGCCCAAGGGTCCCTGCAGCCCCTGCCAGCTACCCGCATGCTGCTGGAGTCGGCATTGCTCCCGCTTACAGGGAGCAGCTATTGTTGCTGCTCCCTCCGGGCCAGAGCAATCTCTTATTCTGTTTCCCTGACTGAATCAGTGCAAGAAGGGAAACAGAATACAAGTCTGAGCATTTTTAAAGCTCTCTTCTGCTGGAAGCAGACTTTGTGTTTGCTCCTGTTTGGGGGGAGTTTCAAAAATGCTCCCGCCAGGCGGGAGCAAGCACAAGTTTCCCTGCCCACGCCTGTGCATCCTAGGGGTGGGCTCCACAGTACACAGCAGGTGAGCTGGCCCTGGGACGGAAGTCCAGTGCCATAAAAGGCTCAGGGAGGACAGCCACGTGGGCTTCTCGTGGCCTATAAAGGCTCGGGGGCCTACCGCCCGCTCCTTTAATTAAAGATATTGGCCCTGGGGGGTCCATGCTTCTTTGAAAGCTCACAAAACAGGGGGCCACATGGCCTCCCTCCACTTTTGTGCGTATTTCGGCCCCCAGGCTTATAATGGCTGTGGAAGGGGGCCTGCGCGCCTCCTACACTTATGAAATGAGCCCTATGGATGGGCTCCCTGGGTCCTATATGGGCTTGGGGAAGGGGCTGCGTATCCCGTGGGGCTTACCAATCCTAGTCGCACAAGCTAGGAGAACCCAAATCCTGGTATGCTACAAGAGCGGGCTGAAAATAATAGTGAGTCTTCAAAAAGAATGCTGGGTATTTGCACAAATTATGCTGAAATCGACAGGATGAAAGTATTGGAAGAGATAGACATATATCGCAGATATTACAAGCGTGTCAGACCAGAAACAGTTGAAGAAGTTCACTAGTGGCATGAACAAAAAATTGTTAAAGTTGAAGAAATCCATCAAGGTCAGAAAAACTCGAAAATCTAAACGAGATAAAATTGACTATGAACATGACCAGATCTCACTAATAGATAACAATAATCTGTATTTCATTTTTCCTGGGCTACGGCGGTTCTGGCAGTAATTTTCTAAATTAATGCGTGATTTGACCATTATCACGAAGGAGGCACCCGTTCAATGGTGTTCGGCAGCCATGTGGCTATTGTGTGGCATATCTTAAAACTGCCAGAACCGCCGCAGCCCGGGAAGAGTGAAATGCCTGCCGAAATGGGACATTACCAAATGAAAAGACATGTACTACTAAGTTAGTGTCTTCAGAATGTTTACCCTGATGGGCATTAGCGGTAATGAGGGGTGCAGTGCACAGCTGAATTACAGAACATTACTCCTGCGGAGAAATCAACGTGACTGCAAGCCGGCATATTATAATTGGACTTTCTGTGTGGCCATTGTCCATTATGGTCTGAAGAGCTACTTTAGTAAAAGGTGTACTCATGGATGTCGTTATCGAGACTAGTTGAGAACTGTTATTTACATACTTTGTTGGCGTTATGCTGGTTATACACTTTGTGGAGGCAGAGTGATTCGTTTTTGCCATCCATGGTTAATTATCCAATGGGAGTGCTTCAGTCCTTTCAAAAGTAAATGTCTTGTTTCTTGGGCACATTACAGCCATTGAGAAAGGCAGTCCTTGCCGAAACTCAATCAATCAATCAATATGTTTATTTATGATTCGGAACTCAAATGAGTTCCACATAAAAATGTACAAAAAGAGAAAGAGATTTACAATGTATTATATCATGGTATTCTTGATAACAGAATAAAACAAAATCGAAGGCATAACAATTATAATATCACTATACAAGTGGGAGATAAAAGCCAACGTGGCTCCGTATAATCACACAGCCCAATATATGAAGTGCGTGTGCGCATATATTAAAAATCTTCACTCACCCAATTTCAAAATTGTGCGAAACTCCATAAGACTTCGTTCCTTTGAATATCCAAACATCCTCCTTTATACAGTTCAAATAGCTTAAAAAACAGTTTACAATAAAAATACGATATGCTACTCAGCGAGGACCCTTTTCCTATGAGATTTTAAACATGATGTGGGGCGTGGCCAAATAGCACTTGATTTTACCTCCTGCCCTAGATTTCAGATTATAATGTACAAAATAATCTACCAATCAAAATCGTATTTGGCTTACCGAATCTAAGCACCTATCTGAAAAATATTTAAAAATTGTTTGAAAAAGCTAAAAGTTTTAACACATACTAATTCAGAGGGGGGGCAAATAAACAATTCCGAGCCTCCTCTGCGGTAGTAATATTATACTTTAAAAATACAGGTCTTAATAAGTAACGTCGTAGGGGTTGTAATGAGGGACAAACAAATAATACATGATTCAAATCTTGCACCCAATTTCCACATAAATCACAAATTCTTTCCTCCCTAGGTAATCCCTCCTAGGCCCCTGTTATAATTCGTAAGGGGAGCAGATTCATCCTTAGCAGCAAAATTGTTCTGCGCACTCCATGGGGGAGGTTCCATACAACATACGGTTGGAGTTTTTATACATACAACTCCCCACTATTATATCGTTTCTGGAGTGTCCTGAACACAAAGACATATCTCTCTTGCGACTAACTTCGTAAATAGTTTTTTTGATTAAAGCTTTCACTGCAGAACATGTACCACTCCCCTTGATTTCAAATAAGAACAAAGCTTTCTCATAATTTCTAAAAATGACACTTTTCCCTTTCAGACAGTCAAAGATTTCATGTCTTAGTGCAGCCCGAATAGAAGTTGCATCGTTTTCCAATAAGACGTTTCCCCACCTTAAACATGCTGCCGTAGCAAACACATAAGTCGAGAGAAGCCCAAACTCAAGCCGAAGTGCCGAAGTGCCACTATGCTCGCTGCACAATTCAGATTACAGATTTGGCGCCAAATGCGCACTTCCACCTTTTCAAAAGAATCCCATTGCAGAACATCCACAGACTCACAAGCATAACTCAACTACGGCAGGATTTTGATTTTATAAACAGATAGAACATGTGCAAAATGTCTTTGCCCACAGCATTTATAAAACCTACCAAGTGCGGAGGTCTGGGAAATAGCTTTACTTCTGCACGAAAACCTGCTTGTTCTACGGGGACTAGATCATTACCAAAAGCCCAATCCTGAAGGTGAAGGAGTATGCTTTTGGCAAACAGTTTTCCAGTTGCATCTAGTAACGAAATCTGCCTAAAACTGGCAGAAGAAGTCTTGGGGCCCCTTTTATATAATGGAACCTTATGCTTCCTCTCCAAGAGGACGGAATGATTCCATAAGCATAGCAGTGAGAGAACACCGGGTAAAGTAACTGAGCCCATGCCGAGTTATCTTGTTTAATGACAGCTATTGGAAGATCATCTGGACCTATCGCACCAGAGTACCTTGCCCCTTTAATAAAACTATTTCCTTACAAGAAGGAGGACCATAGATATTCTCTAGGGATGACTCAGAATTTGGCTCCAAATTGAAACTGTTCCTAGTATTTAGTGCATACAGCTGTGAGATGTATAGGATCCATTCTGCGTCCGATATTAAAATGGCTTCTTCCTTAGTTCTACTATCACAGAATTCAGCGATGAGGACCCAATATTTACGTGAATCACCAGATTGTGCTACCTCTCTCAGTTTGATCCATTTAGAATCCTCCACCCTCCTACTTTCGGCGACCTTAAGTCTATTTCTTACCCGCTATAACCTATTGATTTCCCTTTGCCTGGACAATGATGCCTGCTTAAATTGGTCCATTACTAAAGCATTCAAATCCCGATTTAGCTTTTTTATCTTCCACGATGAAACTACAGGATGGTCGATGACATTAGGAAGTTTTTTACTCCCACACAATCTAAATAGATCTTAATGCTTCTCATACCAACTAATGGGGTTCTCCTGACCAGGACCTGAGCTCGCATTTTTAACATAGCCCCCTACACAAATCAGATTTTTATTTGACCAAAAGGTGTGTCCATTTGTTCTATTATATGTAATAGTTTCCTTTCTCGTATTCCAACGATCAACCATCTTAAATTCCAGTTTCACATCCACTGATAAAACACTATGGTGACTCAAATCCATCCTTAGTGTCTTAAAGTTAGTACATGCTCCAAACGTTGGTACAATACCATCATATAATCGATTAGTGACTGCCCCTGGGCAGCATGAAAAGTAGGGGAGGCAGGGGAGTCATCTGGAAATCTCCCATTTAATAAAACGAAGTCATTAGTTCTCAAACAATCCAGGAGACCCAATCCTCTCCTATCTGATGGAGTGTAAGCTGGTAATATTATTTCAGGAATAAACCATACATCTTCCAATTCTAAAGGCCAGCGAAGCACAATTTGAGGTTCCGGCGTTAAAATCACCTACCACAATTATTGATGTGCAATCTTCAGAAATGCTGATTCTGTGCAAAAAAGAAAAAATGGATACAACAAGAGAATCGGACGCCCTGCCTGGATGTATATATACGCTTGCCAATGAAAAGGTAGAGTGCTGTCCTTGTGTCACGTTACCCAAGCTCAGTTTTAAACGCATGCAGAGTTTAGATGGATTAATAAAAACCAATGGGTTCCAATTTATGCTGTTACTTAGTATGATTGCTATCCATGGTTAATTATCCAATGGGAGTTCTTCAGTCCTTTCAAAAGTGAATGTCATGTGTTTCCTGCGCACATTACAGCCATTGAGAAAGGCAGTCCTTGCCGAAACTCATCTGGCTGATGAAATAAATTAAGCTTCCACTTACCCGTGAGTGCTCCGTTCCTTTGGGATTTGGCTTTATATATATATATATATATATATATATATATATATATATATATATATATATATATATATATATATATATATATATATATATATATATATATAATATAACCTACTAGGGGTCACCGGTAGGGAGTTATAATTAGGACCAGAAATAAATAAATAAAAAAGACCATGTTTCCATAGGAAAAGCATTTTTGACTTGCCTGTATCTTTGGCGCCGTTTGACGAATCTTCACGAAATGTTCCTAAAAAAGTAGCCCTGTGAATCTTGGTCTGCATGGACAGTTGAAGGGTGATTTGTCAAGCAGGGGCTGAGATAGACGGGGGCTCAAAAAAAGTGCCTTTCCCATGTTAATTCCCATAAAAGCTTTGAACACGACTACAGCCTGAAATGCTGAACGGAATTACACGAAATTTGGCTAAAAGCTAGCTTTTGGTCCGCAGATTGTGCATTTTGTTATTTGGTGTAAATAAGTTCAGTAATTGTTGAGAAATTTATGGGAAAAAATATAGATATCTGTGGCCACGACAACTTCGCAAACAATAACGACCTTGTGCAGGGAAATGCAGAGCTCTTCAACCAGGAAGTGTTGGCAGCCATCTTGGGACTCGGCTCGGACTACAAAAAACTGTAAAACAAAAAAAGGGGCAGGGTAGGAATACCCTGACACCCAAGCCTTGGTGTTGGGGTCCCCTTGGACGCCGCCAGGCCAAAAAAGCATTAAAAAATAAAATACAGCTCAATCGTGATATTTGCAAATTGGAGGGGGAAAAGAAAAGCCTGGGCTCCCATGCTTGCTTTTAAATAACCCCACCGGCCAGGTCCCGGGGGCATACCATAAAAATAGGATTGGGTGCACGAGGCCCCCCTACTAGGGCTTTTGAACACCCCGAGGACCACCACCTCCCAGGGCATTGCTTTTAATGTATGCAGGGGGTTCCCGCGCGGCACTCCCATGTCCCGGGGACCGCCACCGCAAATGTCTATAAATAAATGCAGGGCGACCGTGCGGTTCTCCCGCAGCCCCGAGGACCGCCCCCTCCCCGGGGCACTTAAAAATATGTATGCGGGCGAACCCGCTAAGCCAACCTGCACCAAGGGGATCGCCACCTCCCCGGGGCTTAACATATAAAATTAATGCAGGGGGTCCCTTGCGTCCCTCCCACAGCCACCTTCCTGAGGCAAAACATTGAGTATGAATTCGGGGGGGGACCCATACGGCCTACCCTGCAGCTCCCTGGGGCAATTCATTCAAGTTAAGGGGGGGCACATGACCCCCCCTGCAGCCCCAGGGATCACCACCTCCCGGGGCTAAGTACTATAATGGGGGGCCATGCGGCCCCCCTCGTGGAGCCATGGATGGCCGTGGGGACCGCCACCCCCCAGGGCCGGCTCCTGCTACCTCCAGAGGTGCCCACCCTCGGAAGGAATCTGTTTGTTTTTGCTCAGTGGGAGCTGTCGCTTTCTGCAAGCTGTTGCTGTCAAACAGCTCCTGCTTGCAGAAAGTGACGTTTTCATCTGTTTCCCTGGACACAAATATGCATGCAGGGAAACAGATGAAAACATTGCCCTTCCATGCAGGGAGCTGCATTTGCAGCAGCTCCCTGCATGCAAGAGCAATGCCGGCTGCGACAGGAGGCGGGTAGCCGGCACACTGGATGCCCTGGAAAGGCTCTAGGGCATCCACAGAAACATGACCAAGTCCTGGCAGATGGGTCCGGGGAGGTGGCCACGCCCCCCCCCATTTAATTAAGGTCGGGTTCCAGGGTAACGTGGCCCCCTCCCCAACCAAAATATAGCCAGCCAAGTGTGTTTTCTCCCATTTCCACCAAAAAGTTATCTGTAATCCTTGATGGAGGTGTTTGCATCCTTGCTTTTTTCGAGCCGCAATATCTCATGTAGTGCCTATTATGAGGAGGTTCTTTCTTGTCATCTGCTGCTGAGACCAGAGATTGTCTTCTAAATTTTTATAAACTAGAAGTATGTAAACTTGCCTAGAGTCCCCCCATACATATTAGCGGTATGCTACGTTTTCCTGCCCTTTTCCCAGGATGATGGACAGCTTACTAAAAGGCCCCCCGGAGCACGTTTCCTTCCTATTTTGGAGATTGGAACATGATGCCTAGCAATACGATCACATGTCCACCAAACAAAGAAGCACTTCTGTAAAGTACAAATCATGCAAGTGTGTTTTCTCTGCAGTACCACCTTGTAAAGTTACCTGTTGAAGATGCTTGAGCAACAATCACATTCGCAAAGTTACAGACACACAAGGTCACTAGAGAAATTTCCTCGGCGTTCTTTAATCAGCTGTAGTGTAGGAGATGCACTATACATGTACCCAACGGGGTAGCACTTACTAATAAACCAGTAGAAAGTACTCCAGTTGGGGAGAGGTGTTGCACAAAACAGTGGCCTCTTCTTGGATAAATACGCAGGGCAGGATTCATTCTGGCATGATGCTCATTTCACAGAAATTAAACCTCAACAGGTTACAGTTAGGAAATAAAATGTAAAAAAACTTTGAAATTCATTTTAAAAAAAACAAAGTTTCAGGTACGTCATAGTTAGGAAATAGAATTTAAAAAACCTTAGAAATTCACTGATTAAACCAAAGGTTACAGGGATGTTATAGTTAGGAAAAGAATTAAAAAACCTTAGAAATTCACTGAAAAAAATCAAAGGTTACTGGAACGTTATAGTTAGGCTCACATTTCGATCGTACAAAACCAGATTAATTCAGCAGTTATAGTTAGCTGAGCTAACTATAACTTATGCCTCTGCAATGCACTGCTTACGATCTCACATATTACATGGCTCATGACATGGTCAGTGACATCACTGATGACATCTCAAAAATATATCACTGATGGCATCTCAAAGGACATCACTGATGGCATCATCCACAGAACTACTCGCACGCCCACTTACACGCCCATACAACATCTCATACACCCACTCCCACACAACCACTGACATACCCATTCACAGACCCATACAAACACTCACACACCTACTCACTGATCACACATTGACTCACCCATACAGCCACTTACACAAACACTAACTCACATATACAGCCACTCATGCACCTACTCACTGACCAATACAGCCACTCACACATCCAGTCATACAGACACTTACACACCCACTCATACACCCATACAACCACTCACACACTGAATCAGTCACCCATACAGCTACTCACACACCTAATCACTTACTCATACATATACTAACACATGTACTCACTCATCAATACAGTCACTGAGACAAGTACATACTCTCCCATACGATCTCTCTCACACTCACTTACTCACCCATAAAGCCACTCACACACCTATTCACTCACCCATATAGCCACTCACTCACCCATACACCCACTTCCACACCCATTCATGCACCCATACAGCCACTCATGTACCCTGTCACTCACCCTTACAGACACATATGTACCTGCTCAGTCACCCATTCAGCCACTCATGCACCCTCTCATTCACCATTTACAGCCACTGACACACCCGCACACTCACCCATACAGCCACTCATTCATCCTCTCATTCACCATTACAGTAACTACACACTCACCCATACAGATACTCATACAGCCACTCACTTACTCATACACCCACTGACTCACTCATCCCTTCAAAAACTCACACATCCAATCATTCATGTATACAGTTGTTCACATACCCACTTGCTCTTCTATTCACCACTTACACACCCACTCACTCACCCATACAGGCACTCCCACAGCCACTTACCTTAGTATATATGTTTAACACTCAGTGACTTTTAGAGAAACTCACAATCACTGGATGATGTCATTAGTGATGTCATTTGAGATATCAGAGATATCGCTGACCTTTTCATGAGTGATGTAATATGTGAGGTCATAAGCAGTGCAGTGCAGGGGCGTAAGTTACAGTAAGCTCAGCTAACTATAACTGCTGAATTTCTCTGGTTTTATACCAGTGAAATGTGAGCCTAACTATAACATCCCTGTAATCTTTCGTTTATTCAGTGAATTTCTAAGTTTTTAAAACTCTATTTCATAACTATAATGTCCCTGTAACCTTTGTTTTTTTCAGTGAATATATATATATTTATATAAATATATATATGCTTGTTTACCAAAATTTTACTATTTTGAAATTAGGGGGCTGTTAAGTGACTGAGAAGGTGGGTAGCCTGAGTAAACAGATGTGGAAAGGGGATGCTAAACTTATTAAGTTGCCACTCTGGTTAACTATTTTTAGCCATTATAAAAACACATAAGGCTTCAAATTACTAAAAACTCACAACTCCCTGTGGTGATTAACATTACTGCATGCTTTAACTTTTGAAACTTTATCTGAGTTTTCCATTTGCCTTACTGTAATGTAGTGGGATTTTAAATGTGGTGCCTGGGACGGCAGCTAGAGCTGTATCTCAATCGGCTGGGGTGTTCTGAATAAATGTATTTTGGGAAAGATTATTTCCTGCTTTTGAGAGTTTTTTTCCACACTGCTATACTCCCCTTATATTTGCAACCCACTAGTTTCATGTCTGCATTAAGATCTCAATGCTCATCTACTTTGGCCTGCTCTTCAGGAAAAGCTTTAAAGGCAGCAAATCCTTTTCCAAAAAATTTGCATTCAAGAGTGCCTTACTTTTGTCCTGAATAAAAAATGTTATTGCTCTAGTTCTTCATTAGAAATCTGTGGTGACGCTGCAGTTGATTACTGGGGAGTTAACTGGCAGAATGCTGCTGGTTTTGAAAGTACATTTTTCAGTCTGTCTGTCAGAATGTTTTGCTGACATAAATGAGAAAGATATTTGAGAACTCATAGAAAATGTGCCCACCTTTTAGCTTTCTGAATCCAATCATTTTGTTAATTTCTAAAGGAAAAGCGTTAAGTTTTACAGCTTTGATTCCATCAAGGTGGCGTTCATGAGTGTCACACTGCTGTGATAAATGCAGAACATTAAGTGTCTAGGTGTTCATCAGAACACTGTGGGAAGCTGCAGTAGAATGCTGGGGAATCATTGGACAGGCTGCTGCTTCTGTTGGAAGTACAATTTATTATCAGATTATCAGACTTCACATGGCTGAGGAAGATAGTGTGAACTTACAGAAAATGTGCTCTCATTTTAGATTCTGGGTCACTTTCCTTAGGCTTTGTGAGACAATTATGAGAGAAGACAGTTTTCTCTCAAACATGGTTCATCAGATCCCAGCAAATGTTCTGTTTTTCTCTCACTGTAAAATCACTTTACAAAACACCACAGTTCTTAAATTAGTATGGTACCACGAACATGTTAAATATATTGTGACTAAAATCTGTTATGACGCTTTACATGTGCTCCTTTTTGTGACCCCGAAAACAGGTTTTCACTAGATGTATTTCAATAGGGACCATGGCCCAGAGTCCTTTAATGGCTGCCACAACTTGTTGTCCATGTTGTGGCCAGCCAATCAAGATGTACGTCGGGCCTTGGGCTCACCCTGTGCTCACCCTGCCCCCATATATTTGATTGTAATTCATTTTCAGGACGCAGGGGCCATGTCCCTGAGTCCTGTAATTGTTTCCGCAATATATTGTTCAGGTTGTGGCCAGACAATCAGGATTGATAAAATTTAGTTTGAAGTGGGCAGACAGAGCATATCTTGATACCAACAATCCAAATATACGTAACTTTTTGACCCTTCATTCTCAACCTGTGCCCTCTTTAAAAACTAATTTATCAAAACAACTGAACGGATTTACACCAAATCACGAAAAGCATGGTTTCTAAGTAAAGTCCTACCTTTTTGGCAAATGTGGTGTAAATCCATTTAGCAGTTTTTTCTGTAGCTGCGACAGAATCTTCCAGTGAGAATTAACAGGGTAAATCAATGTTTTGGGACCTCTCATTTCTTGGCCATCACTTGCTGAATCAGTGCAAACTTTCTAGAAAGGAGATGAGGTGGATGAACTTTTCTTATTGGAAAGTTCTGTGAAGATTCGTCAAATAGTGCCATAGTAATCAGCGGAAAAAAAACCTCTTCCAGTGGAAAGTCGGGCCTACCTATATCTGGACAGCGGTGCCTGCCACTGTGTAATATATATATTTGCACACATGACGGCTAACTGTGTACTTTGGGCCGATATTGCCATCAAGGGGTCCTGGTGACACCATAAGGCTGAAGGCCAAGTGGTTTATAAATGTTATTTAAACCCTGCAATAGCAATATAGGACCATATTGTGTGTGTTACTTGTTATGCTTTTACATGATTCATTAATTTATTTTTAGTACTCTTAAGGAAGAATTTGTGCTTCATGCATTCAGTATTCATTGTATGCCTGAGACTGCAGATATCTGTCATTGTTTTGAGAAATATCTGTTGTTTTTGAGGATAAAAAATGGAAATGTGTTTTCATGCAACCATGTGTATTATTACAATTCACATTTTAAATGTAAAGCGGCATGGTGAGGAAATTAAAAACGTGTATTCTAAAATGTGCTTTTGTTTTGTATTATTACAATCTCACTATTGAGTAGGTTTAACAAGACATATATAAAGAAAGACAATAAAGTGCAATGAGCGAAAATGTATTTACCTTTTTGCTGAAATGGTTCAGTGTTTACAATATGAACAACAAGCATCCTGGGACTAGTTTGGGGGTAACACCCCTCATGGGAAACAACCTTTAGAACGCATGCATTACATCGCATGCCATTAGATTGCGGTTTTTACAACGAAAGTCGTTACAACGACTTGCACTGGAGGGCGCTATAGGACAAGGAGTAGTTTAAATTACTATCCAACACCTTCCCTACTGTACGTAGGCTGGAGTTGGAATAGTAAATTAAACTACTCCTAAGTCCAGAGCCCTCCAACGCAAGTCGTTGTAACGACTTGCGTTGTTAAAACCGCGATCTAATGGCATGCGATGTAATGCATGCGTGGTATCGTCATACATCCACCCCTCATCAGCCAGGCTAGCTTGAATCCAGTGGCAAAGTGAGCAAGTACCCACGTCTGGGCATACCCTGCCAACTTAGGGCAAACAAAGCAAACACAAGGAGATGAGGGACGGAGCGCTGAAACTTTTCAGACACTCACCCCCAGTCACAGATCTGGGTTGAATCCATCATCGTTCTTTAGCTAACTTTGCCACCCCAGTTCAGACACAGCTATGTGCAAATCAGGCTTGACCCTGTGCCTCATGGGAACAGTCCAGCCCGAACTGCCAAGCCATGTCTTCCCTGGACCGGAAACAAGCATCCTGAGACCGGTTTCGGGGTAACACCCCTCATCAGCCAGGCTAGCTTGAATCCAGTGGCAAAGTGAGCAAGGGACCCACGTCTGGACATACCCTGCCAATTTAGGGCGAACAAAGCAAACACAAGGAGATGATGGACGGAATGCTGAAACTTTTCAGACACCCACCCCCAGTCACAGATCTGGGTTGAATCCATCATCGTTCTTTAGCTCACTTTGCCACCCCAGTTCAGACACAGCTATGTGCAAATCAGTCTTGACCCTGTGCCTCATGGGAACAGTCCAGCCCGAACTGCCAAGCCATGTCTTCTCTGGACTGGAAACAAGCATCCTTGGACTGGTTTTGGGGTAACACCCCTCATCAGCCAGGCTAGTTTGAATCCAGTGGCAAAGTGAGCAAGGGACCCACGTCTGGGCATACCCTGCCAACTTAGGGTGAACAAAGCAAACACAGGGAGATGATGGACGGAGCGCTGAAACTTTTCAGACACTCACCCCCAGTCACAGATCTGGGTTGAATCCATCATCGTTCTTTAGCTCACATTGCCACCCCAGTTCAGACACAGCTATGTGCAAATCAGTCTTGACCCTGTGCCTCATGGGAACAATCCAGCCCAAACTGCCAAGCCGTGTCTTCCCTGGACGGGAACCAAGCATCCTGGGACCTGTTTCGGGGTAACACCCCTCATCAGCCAGGCTAGCTTGAATCCAGTGGCAAAGTGAGCAAGGGACCCACGTCTGGGCATACCCTGCCAACTTAGGGCGAACAAAGCGAACACAAGGAGATGATTGACGGAGCGCTGAAACTTTTCAGACACTCACCCATAGTCACAGATCTGGGTTGAATCCATCATCGGTCTTTAGCTCTCTTTGCCGCCCCAGTTCAGACATGGCTATGTGCAAATCAGTCTTGACCCTGTGCCTCATGAGAACAGTCCAGCCCGAACTGCCAAGCCGTGTCTTCCCTGGACCGGAAACAAGCATCCTGGGACCGGTTTCGGGGTAACACCCCTCATCAGCCAGGCTAGCTTGAATCCAGTGGCAAAGTGAGCAAGTACCCACGTCTGGGCATACCCTGCCAACTTAGGGCAAACAAAGCAAACACAAGGAGATGAGGGACGGAGCACTGAAACTTTTCAGACACTCACCCCAGTCACAGATCTGGGTTGAATCCATCATTGTTCTTTAGCTCACTTTGCCACCCCAGTTCAGACACAGCTATGTGCAAATCAGGCTTGACCCTGTGCCTCATGGGAACAGTCCAGCCCGAACTGCCAAGCCATGTCTTCCCTGGACCGGAAACAAGCAACCTGGGACCGGTTTCGGGGTAACACCCCTCATCAGCCAGGCTAGCTTGAATCCAGTGGCAAAGTGAGCAAGGGACCCACGTCTGGGGATGCTTGTTTCCAGTCTAGGGAGGACCTGGCCAGGCAGTTCGTCTAGACTGTTCCCATTGGGTGCAGGGTCAAGACTGATTTGCTTATGGCTGGGTTCAAACTGGAATGGCATGAGGAGCAAAAAAACGATGGATTTAGGCCCAGAGCTCTGTACTGGGGTGAATGTATGACATTGTTTTGCATTCTGTCCATCAATTGTTGTTTTTGCATCTGTCACCCCGAGTGGGACGGGTATACCCAGACGTGGGTCCCTTGCTCACCATGCCACTGGAGTCAAGCTATCCTGGCTGATGAGGGGTGAAACCCCGAAACCCGTCCTAGGAGGCTTGTTTCCAGTCCAGGGAGGACCTGGCCAGGATGTTCGGGCTGGACTGTTCCCATTGGGCGCAGGGTCAAGACTTATTGGCATATGGCTGGGTTCAAACTGGAATGGCATGGGGAGCAAAAAAACTATGGATTTAGTCCCAGATCTCTGTACTGGGGTGAATGTATGACATTGTTTTGCATTCTGTCCATCAATTGTTCTTTTGCATTTGTCACCCCGAGTGGGAGTGTGACGGGTATGCCCAGACGTGGGTCCCGTGCTCTCCATGCCACTGGAGTCAAGCTATCGTGGCTGATGAGGGGTGAAACCCCGAAACCGATCCTAGGATGCTTTTTCCAGTCCAGGGAGGACCTGGCCAGGCAGTTCGGGCTGGACTGTTCCCATTGGGCGCAGGGTCAAGACTGATTTGCATATGGCTGGGTTCAAACTGGAATGGCATGGGGAGCAAAATAACGATGGATTTAGGCCAAGATCTCTGTACTGGGGTGAATGTATGACATTGTTTTGCATTATGTTAATCAATTGTTCTTTTGCATTACTTACCATATGGGCATAATCCTCAAAATGTATTATTTTTCGAAAGAGTACAAAGCAAGATTTAAACATTGAAAGAGTATGTGACAAGTTTGAGGAAGTTGTCAGCAACATGTCAATTGGGCGCGTGAACCGAGAAGTTTTAAGATGAAATTTGAAAAGGCAGCGTTAAAAATGTACCTGCGAATGCATTGGGTACAATGAAACTAGAATGGGTAGAGAAAGAAAGGACAGATTCAAAGGGCAATGCTTTCAATGTGGCTTGGTTGGACGGATGTATAACGGAACCCCACATGCATTTCCCACGCATGCCTTTACTCCACAGTCACTACCCCGACTGCAACATTACCACGTGTTCCTTTACCACGCAAGTCGTTACAACGACTTGCTTTAGGGGGTGCTGGACTTTGGAATAGTATAAATTACTATTCCAACTCCAGTCAGTGTATCAGTAGGGAGGTGTTGGACTTAAAATCCAACATCAGTCCAACAATGCACCCCTTAAGCAAGTTGCGTGGTAAAAGAACGAGTGGTAACGTCGCAGTAGTGACTGCAGAGTAAAGGCAGGTCATGGTTCTGCCGGCGGGGTAAAGGATGTTTCCCTGGCTGAACACATTGGCCCTGATTCACAAAGAAAAACATACACTTTTCTATAAGTTTAATTTTTTTTCCTATTCGCCAAGGTATTTTATGAGTAGTAGGTTTACGATTGTGGAGCCTTCGCACTCGGGGTGGAGACTACGCACATGAAAAGACAGGTCTTTCCTATCTTTTTTATGTGCAGTGTCTCCGCAATGTGTGCGGAGACTCCACATTTTTAAAGATGTGCCTCGTATAATACCTTTGTGAATAGGAAATAAAGTACACTTATACTGAAGTGTAAGATTATGTTTGTGAATCATGCCCTTAGTGAATATATGAAACACCCTGTAACAAATGCAGAAGGAAACAGAGTTACATAAAATGCTGCAGGAGTACAGCTCAAGAGAAGGGAAAGAAGGAAGCTAAGGAAATGTGTGGCTGTGCCACAACTGGGCAATAAAGGAGAAGACAATCTTTTCACTTGGTGGTTACCAAGTGCAAAAATGTTGAGATGATGTTTGATTCTTGTTCTTACTTGACTATCATTTCAGAGGTGTTTTGAAAAGAACTTTAAGAAGGCTGCCAAATTACATAGAACGGGTATCAGGCATATGGTGGTCAAATGATTAAAATGAAGGGATCTTTTCAGGCAACCACAGTTATGCAGCAGAATAGTAGTAGACCAGTGATATGTCACTTTCAAAGGTGATAATATTATAGGATGGGCCCATATAAAGTAATTAAGGGTGTTCTTACATCCCAATGCCGTATCACAGGTGTAAGCTGAAATTATGGAGAATGGTTATTTAGATTTTGAGAAGGTTTTCCTGGAATTGTTTTAAAAGAGATTTGAGATGTCTGACGTACATAAGATATGGTTGAAGAAAGGGACTGTGCTTGTTGTTCATAAAAGTAAGTTCAGTGTACCTGAAGCAGTGAAATTATGTCAATCTGGAGTAACTGTACCAGTTAATGTTATTGGAATGGTTAGCCCAAATGGTGTTAAGTAAGAAAGACAGTGGAGAAATTTGTTTATGTGCGGATTTGAGGGCACTTACCAAGGAAGCGAAAATAGAGAAGTACTCTTTGGTAAGTACTTCAGAGATGGGGTCTATGTTATTGGTGGCCAAGATCTTCACAACATTATGTCTGGCCTCTACAGACTACCAGATTAGATTACACAAGGAGTCACAAGATCTTACAGCTTTTATGATGTTAGTGGAAGCTAATACATTTATGAGAATGCCCTTTGGACTTGTATCTGCCACCACAGTATTTCCGAGAGTGATAAATTCCACGTTAGGAGACATGCCTGGAGTAAACGTTTTTCAAGATGATGTACTGGTGTGTGTTGATTCATATGTCTCTCTACAGCTAATAAGCAACATCATTTCTTGTAACCTTCTCACTGATCATGAGTCCAGATTCTAAATGGGTTATGGTATTGCCTCATTAATAATTCTGGATGATATCCATCGGATGCTAGATGGCGGAGACCACTGCCTCCTAAATCTGCTCAACCCCACAACAGTGTTTGATACAATTGACCGTATGACTGTTTCTGCTTAAAAAGTGCTTCACGAATAAGGGGATACTACTATACTAGCTCATCTCAATCATATCCACCTGGTCCCAATGTAAAAGTTTGAGGCAATATTTCAGAGCAACTCAATGACTCTGTTTTAGCCCCAACTTTCTCAATTTATACATGGAATCACTCTCTGAAGTGTGTGAAGGAATGGGTGTCTCAATTCATCATACATAGATGGCACTCTAATCTTCCTCAAAACCTCATCACTGCTTAACTTCCTCATTCTCTGATTTGTACTTGTAAACATTGAGGCATAAATGTCTAAGAACTTGTGGTGATGCTGGCAGAATCATCAGGATGATGTCACCTGGAGTGTTGACAAAAGTCTTGCCACGAATGTTCTCTTTGTGGCAGTTGCTGTTTGTGCCTTGGCTGTGCCAGCTGGGACGGCTCTCTGTACCTTCCTAATAAATACATTAACTGATCTACAACGGCGTTCCCTCGTCATCTTTTCAGAACTTCTTTAGTCTCAAGCTGCAAAAAACTGAGTTCAGCTTCTTCTCACCAAAACACAAAAAGAACTTCAATCCAGAGCTGCTACAACAACTAAATATTTCAGACTTTCCCACTTAAATTTCACCCATTGCTTCTTAATTTGGAATTCTGCTAGACTCCTCCTTATAAACAATGCCACATATAAATAAAATCATCAGAATGGCAAACTTTTACCTTTTAAGAAAAGCTAGTGGTTAGTATCGCCCCTTCTAAAAACAGCGGCCCACACATTAATTCTCTCATGTCTGGACTTTGGTAACACTGTCTTAGAGGGCATTCCCCATTCCTCCCCTTTTGCCACTCAAAACTATCCTATATGCCACAATCAAACTTACATCATCTTCTAGGAGAATTCAGTTATATCACTTCCGTCCTCATTGAGTTAGTGAATAAGTTATTTAAATTGGGATACTTAGCTTACAAAGCAGTACGTGCCAACAAATCACCTTACCTCAAAAATCTCCTCAAACTATCAGGTGGCCTAAGAGGGGTCCTTAAAAACTACCTGCTACAGGGAACCTCAAGCTTCAAACCCACCCATGCACAGCACCACTCCTTCTCGGGAGTGACTGCTCTTCTGTGGTACTCTCTCCTAGTCAACCTTTACATTAAGCCCACATTGCTGTCAGTTTCCTAGCATCTAAAAACAAATCCATGGACAAAACCAAAGCTTACAGTGAGCTTGCTTTGGACCAGCCCATTGCTTACCATTGGTTGGCTTTTTTGTCACTCTCATCTGTGTGTTTCTTATTCAATGGCTTTCCTCCCTCTTCTTAGGTTTTTCCTGCTCCTGGAACATAGATTCTTTACCATCTTTTACATTGGATGACTCGTATCCTTCCACTGCTCACATCCACTACTTTTTCTTTGCCTTTAGCACTCCAGTGAGTGCATGAGTTTTCTTACTCTCTCCAGCACGTTCTGAATTACTCCTCACATCTCTGCCCCCAAAGCTCATCCATTTGCTTCTCTCTCATATATAGTATTTCATTATTCGGTCATTATGACCATAAAAGTGCAACGCAACACATATATACAGGGGTAAATAAAAGCAGGCATATATAATCAATGACTGTAAGCAACCCACTTCTACATTATGACAACCAATGTGTTGTGTATCCTGATGCAGAGATTAAAATCTTCACGGTTTAAAAGTTAGGAACAATTGGTGGTCTACAAACACTGCTTGAAGGACCAAAAAGTGCGAGAGCATAGAGTACAGTAAGAAGAGAAAACAGCATACAGTGGCTGGTAGCTCAAATCTATTGCTGTCCACTTTAGTGACCGTGTAAGATAATTAATAACTACATTGCACTGTCAGTCGAAACAATTGGTAATCTGCAGCCTATTGTTAAGAACCAAAAAGTGCGAGTGCTTACATATCGACAAAGAGATGGAGCATAACATACTAAGGCTGGTATCAAATGTCCTGCCATAGATCATCTGAACCGTTGTTTGACAATAGCATAATGGTAAACCATGTAAAATTGATGTTAATGTTGAGCGTGCAATACAAATATAAGATAAAATTATACATAAAATAAAACAGTAGATCAAGCTCAGCTAACAGTGGTTGCTTAGATAAGATTGCTAAAACAGTAATAAAAGCTATTAAAAGGGTTTGTAAGACAGTTATAGGTTATGACGGTTGACCGCATAAGTCTAAACTGTAAGATATAACAGCTTGACCCGTCATGCGGGCACAGTGCTAAAGTAGCTCTCAAACCAAACCAGAAGATGGTTATATAGATATACAAGTCAATATAAAAACTGTCCTTTAAAAGAAGTTACAATGACTGTAATTTCATCACGGACCTTCTGATGATCCACATCCTACCAAGAAATTTGACAACTGCACAAGCTATTAAAATTGTTGTGTCCGATTTTAAGATGCACAAGGAATCACTGTGGCAACGGGTACCCAGCCGCCTGCAAGCCGGAGCCAACCACTTCTTTCTTACTAGTTGGTAGCAGGGGCTTCTGTCTCAACCCCGTCCAGCTCAGCTTTTTTGTCACATGTTTTACATTTTTCTAAAATATGTTAATGTGTTTTATTGTAACCTCTCCACCTCCTCTCTTTCTTCCTCCCCACCCTGATCCCTGTTATTCATGCTGCTTATAGTATTTATTCCTTCTGCACCAGCGTTCCTCCCCTGCCCCTCCCAGTTTTGTCTTTTTTTTTTACTATTTCTGTTTTTTGGAGTGTACAGCAGCTGCAATGTGCCACCAGCTGGTCCTATCTGAAAATGCACTTTCAAGCACATTTATCATATTTCTGTATTAACCACCGTCTGCCATTTTGGAAAGGTACTTTTAAAAAAAGGCGGCTGTGTCATGCCGTATGTGCGCACATGTATGGTGATTGTCATCATAATGGGCTGCTGTAGCAACATGACGCATACACTTGTATATTTCATCACACTTTTTGCCAATGCTGCATAGCGTCGGCAAAAGACGCTATGCAGCATTGGCAAAGAGACCTATTTGGCTTTGCCAATGCTTGTTTGATTGGTTAAGTATAAGTGAGAGGAGAGCCATGACTGCTCAAGCATAGGTGAGTGGAGGGCAGCCTGAGAGTGTAGATGTTAAGGTGTGCAGGGAAGACTGAAAGAATTGTGTGCCATTCGCCTAATAAGAGAAGGCAGAGCAGGAGCTGCTATCACTAAAAGACCCCTAGTGTTGATTTGGAGGGGGACACGAGAGCTGATATCTGCTGAAAGCATGTTGGCAAATGTGTGTCTGATGTGCTAGGTGAGTAGAGTCAGTTTAGTAGAAGTTGTGATGGATTGTGTCAGGAGTGAGTTTGCTTTTTGAAAAAGGTATTTTATGCGGTGGGGCAGAGGGAGCAGAATGGTGCAATACGCCATGATTAAGAAGTGGTTGGATGAGGAATAGATGATGGTGGGAGGGAAAGTTGTTAATGATGATGAAATCAGAATGAGGCCAAGTGCTGTGTAAAGTGAAGCGATCTGGGGGGGAAAGCGTGAGTGGCCAAGGGGGCCAGGGACTATGAGAGGGCAGATGGTAAGAAGAGGGAAGAAAAAAGAGTACAGCATTTGGAGGCAACATGGGGCCAGATACACAAAGTCATTTTGTGTTCGGAAAGCCTGCTATTTGCAAAATCTTATTGTTGCAACCAGAAAATGGCTGATTTTTAATGTACTAAACGCATTTTTTGATTGGGTGGTTTAGACAAGTATAACAGATCACTAATTGAAAGGGGTGTATTTAGGGTGTCCCTTCCAAATAGTGGTTTGTTATGCTATGTATCAGTGGTTTGCAACCACACTTTGATAGGTTGCCCACCCCTCAAAGGAGGTGGTAACCCATCCGCAAATGAGAAGGGAGTCATTTTGTGACCCACCCACTTTGTGAATTATAATTTAAATAAAAATTGTCTTCTATCTCTTGTGAAAAACTTAAAAAATATATATCTGTTATTAGAACGCATTCACAGGCATGATGGCTTACTGGCCCCAGCAGGCTACCATGCCTGGTAAGACATCCAATCTAAGTGAGTCACAATTTGCGACCTACATCTTCAATAGCAATGAGATAGGTTGAACTGCAGTATTACAGAGGTCGGCTCGCAAAATTCAGAATCGCTTCACAAAAAGGCAGGTGTGCAATTTGTGACCACTTTTTCTGTATGGATTCTTTATACACCTGGCCCATGATTTGTCTGTGTTGTAGTGGCATACTCATACATCGACGAAAAAGCATGCAGGGTATCCACTGCAGCTTCCAAACAATGCAACAACAGCAAAAGGTTGCCCATAACTCAGCTGTTTGTATGGCAGTGGGCTGTGTTTTTATAGAAGATGCTTATTTATGCATGCAAAACTATTCATAATACTGTTGTCATAACCACAGCATGCAGTTACCACGGTCCCTTGACGCTAGTTATGTAGGTAAATGCCAACGCGCATAATAATTAATTCAGTATATGGACACATTACCTTTCCTACCTGGAGATTAATGCATTTTGTGGCATTAACAGAACAGAGGGTTTATGACAACGAAAAAGAAAAACAAGTCTTGACAAATGGCTTCAATTTAAAAAAAGCTTTTATCAGAAAGTGTTGAGTGCCTGTTTGTGTGTCTGTGCAGAAGCAGTCTGCGCAGGTACAAGGGCCTGTGTTCATCCCTGCCTACCCCTGCATGTTTTCAGGTAACATGTGGAGACATAAATTTGATCCCACCTTGAGATAAAAGTAGGAGTGCATTACATCTATGAGTAGTCAGCACTCAAATATATTTTGTGTGATTAATGCACCAATGAAAATTGAAGTACCGCATATAACAAGTGCTTATAAAATGTGTGTTTAAATTGTGACTAATAGAGAAATCTAATGTCTTGATTTATTAAAATTAAGGGAAATCTATAGAGATTAAATGATTATCATGACACTAATGCAGTGAAATGTGTAAACTAATGTTTAGAAGATGCAGGTATAACACAATACTTGTGAGTATATTATTAAATAATTCATAATAGTCTTTTTGCATTATTCATGTGTTATGAGATTTAATTTCGACGCATTTATGTTTGTGCATGTGCACTTGCTAAAGTTGCACATGCACCCAGTGCACTTGCTAAAGTTGACTATTAAATTTAGGCTTAATGCATGTTTAGTTAGCTTCATGAAATTTCATTCTAGCTTAACATTATGTTTCACTGCCAGTCCACGTTGCAGTCTCACGTTCTGCTGGTGGTTGACCTTCATTGTGGAATGTTTTGTTGCATTCTGTTTCCACTGCAGGTGTGGACAAAGCCTTATTAGTAGAAAAGGAGGGCTTGTGCTTTTGTAAGACAGCAAGGACTGAGGAGATAGAGTTGGCAGAGATAACCACGGTAACAAACGGGGAGCTGGATTCCCATGGAGGAGCAGAAGAATGACGAAGGACGAATGAAGTTGTAACGTATAGATGTGAGAAAGAAGATGATAGTGTCCGATTTGTGCTGGGAGCTTGGAAAAACACTGAGAGGAGAGTCATGTGGGATTGTCTAAGTTGTATGCAATTGATGTTATGCTGTATTTGGTGAGGGAGACATTAGACATCTTGAGACTCCGTAGGGCGCAGATCTATGATTTGCATGTGTAGCTTCATGCTACTCTGACCCAAATGCTTGACCTATTTCTACTGAAGACTCCAGCAGCTGACACATTTCCTTCTTTGAATTTAATCAAACGCTTTAGCATAGTTGGTCCCCGTTAGAGTAGTATAGGGAGAGACAGGATTAATGCTTTCTTTTGAAAACAAACTGATGCAATTTAACTCAAATTTCTTTTTCCTCATCTTTTGTTTAACCGTAATTGAATTAGTCGTATTCTTTTTGTTGTATAGGGTGAATCTTTTCAGGGGATTTGGACACGTTTTGCTTATCTAATTCTTCTTTACCCTTATGCTGATACTTGTATAGGTAAACTTATTTTTGAATTTATGAGTAAAATTTCACTAATCCCATTTTCAGTTGTGGTCTGGATTCTTGTTTGGCTGGATTTGGTTGCACTGTACCTAGAAATCTTAAGACTGGTTTTAATCTTCTTCTACCTTGTGCTACCAATAAAAGATACGTTGGGTAATGTATAAATGGGCCCAACCTCTCACAAGGGGTGACCGAGCTCCATCACATGTCTTGATGCAAATTACTGTGTGTTGGTGCATGTGCATGTGCATGGGATGACCAGTTTTTGTGTCATTTGAATCCGTGTATGGATTCAAACTTTAGGACTTATCCATCCACAATCACTCATGTCACATCCAGGTCCGATTCATACTTCCACCGCTGAGTTTTAAGACTGTCCCTCATGACTGAGAACATCTATTTCTCAACAGGCTAGACATGTTCCCAGATTAGAAAGGTGGTGAGTTGCTAAAGTGTCAGGGACCTGAGCCTGTACCACGTCTGTAACCTGAGAGATAACTTTGTTGTCAGATATCTAAAGCTGTAAGATGTACGTAGGAAACCTTTGTGGCAAGATGCTGAGGCATATAAGATATCTGCAACATAAGGAATAGTTGTGCTGTCTAAAGATTGAACCTCTGAGGTCTGGGTACCTGGGCTCTTCCTGTGAAGTTACCCTGTAAAATATCTGTAATGTAAAGGATAGCTGTGCTGTCAGGGGCCTGTACCTGGAAGTTCTGTGGAGCCCGGAGAATAGCTCTGCTGTCTGAATCCTGAGCATATAAAATCTATGTAAGGTGCGAGGTAGCTCTGCTGTTAGAAGCCTGAGCCTATACAATTTGTGAAACCTGAAGGATAGCTTTGCTGTCTAATGCCTGAGTCTGTAAGATCAGTAGAAATCGAGGGATAGCAATGCTATCACACACCTTGGCCTGTAGGATGTGTGTGAACTAACTGATATCTTTGCAGTTCAAAATAATAGCCAGTAAGGTCTGAGTAAAATGGGGGATAGCTCAGCTACTTGAACCCGGGAAACAGCGCAGAGCCTTTAGGCTTTTTTTTAAATAATTTGTTTATTGGCATTTAGGCAAATTACATAAGAGTCAGTATACATACATATGATGTTGTGTATCATATTACAGCCATTTGATTAAATCATATCAACCATAACAACAAAACAAAAGGAAGCCACACAGCTTGATCACATATTTAAATCACATATCATGGTACACTCAGAAGCATCATAACGTTGTTATTGCAGATCGCACTATCTCCAAGTCTTGCAGGATGCAATGAGCTTTGGTGAATAGAACAACAGTATTATCTCGGCATACATGTCTGAGGGGTTGCCAGTTATCTGTTAGTCGGGTGTCTTGGTCTGGTTCGTGGGTGAGTGGTGCAGAGTGTTCATGAGCTGAATTATAGGTAGACAGCCAAGTCAACAAGCATTTGCAATGCAATAGGTCTCACATTTGCAAGAGCTTGAGTTATTGACACTGTAAATGACAATGCCTTTTATTTATGTGTTTTGAAAATCTGCAAGCAGTGCGTAAACATAATTTTGTACTTATAGTCGTTGCTTACCAGAAGCGCCTCTTTTACTGACAGCTTTGCTTCTTGTAAGCAAGGACTATGAGTACAAAGTGTGTTTTTACGCACCACTTACAGGTTTTCAAAACGTATAAATAAAAGGAATTGTCATTTATAATGCCAATAGCGCCAAACTTGCAATTACGAGACCTATTGCATTGCAAATGCTTTTTTTGTGAAGCAAGCAACTCCAGTTGCATCAAAATGTACTCTTGGCTCCGAAAAATGGCAGAGGCAAAACCCCTCTTCAAGTAATACTCATTAGCATGTGGCTGATGAAGGAGCAACTTCAGGGGGCAGCTGAAAAACGTGAACTCCTGAGTGCTTACATAAAAAGAGTAGTTTCTTAAAAGATACAAATCTGCCAATTAATGAAAATAATGTTAGGGAGGCTATGGTTTAGGGGGAAGGACAAACACGAGAAACTAAAACAAGTTATCGAAGAAGTAAACAAATTAGTGATAATCCAACCAAAAGTAGGGAATGGGTAGGCTGTAAATTCATAGGTCCCTGTCAACTATACAGCTTTCACTGTCGAGTAGGCACGACATAAAAAATACGAAAACAGTATCATTGAAGTGGTGAAAGCGTCCCCATCTGCACCAAGGGTGAATTGTAACTGATCAATTTTTAAAATATTAAAAAGGAAAGTACACATTTTGGCCTATTATATAACTTGCTTTACTAATGCCATACGAACTTATACTTTTATTATGGATTTTAGAAACATGGACCAATGAAGTAGAAATCATCATTCAGAGAAGCTGCAATATTGAAAATCCATTTTCTAGTTGAAGTGACCAACAATTGCCTATTGTGCGCACACGAACACATTCTGAAATTAACTGGCACGACCACCACAATCACAAATTACGAAAATAATACAAGTAGAAAAAGCTTCACACCTGCTAATTCACTGACTGCATAGGGTTGTCTGTTGTCCATCCGCAAGTTAGTGTGACCAAAGTTCACAATATATGTGCGAATAGGAGCTTTGAACACAGTAGGCAAAGTGGCATTTTTTCTCGATACCTTACCCTTTTAAAAGTTCACAAATATCAAGGGACGGGCGCAGGCCTGAAGAATAACGAATTGCAGCATTCATCGAGCTCAATGTATTACGGATCCACACAAACACTTTACAAATTCTTGATATTCAGTTTGAATATAAAATAGCCATTTATTAGCATATTATTGGTTTCAGAGATGGAGTTACGATTTGCCATTTCAAACATGCAGATTACAGTGTAATGGCAAGGAGTGAATGTAAAGGCAAGGATAGAACGGGCGGCGGATCTCATATAACACCAACAATGGCATAAACAAAAGAATAAATAACAACCAATGCTTGCACTTACTCTAATCGGGTTCCAAGAGCGGAGCATGCTGGGAGATGAGAGCTACTGGTTCTGCCATAGACAGAAGCAAAGGACTAAAACAAAACGATTTTATGTGGCAGCCATATTGGACTTATGAGCTTCTTAAGGAGAATAATATGTTTATTTTTAAACGAATAAAGTGCAATCAATAAGGAAACAAGTATAGATATCAAAGAAAGCAGCTAGGCTGGAATTACATACGTTTATGAAATGGTTGTAAAGTTGACAGGAAATTAGATGTCTGGCTAATGTTGCAGTTAGCTACGCGGAACATCGCAGCTCCAACGTCCGAAATTGGATACTGCAGCAGCATTAACCTCCGAAACTGGATACTGCAGCAGCAATGTTTGGTGGTGATTATATGTCACAGGAAAGAGAGCAGTGAGTGGAAAACTGTAATAAAACAATCTTTCTCACAAAAATCTACTCTGTATGGTTTCTGCAACGTTCTCACTTTTGCAAATTCTACTCCTAGTTCACTTGCTGTCTCTTCTAATTTGTCATGTAAATTTCTAGCTCTCAATGTAAGACTTTTGCACAAAAACATAATCTCATCATCCTGATAATTTTTTAATTTTTCTGTACCAATCGTTCCTAAAATCAATTTTTCCATGTCTATTTTTAACCTAATTACATCTAATGGTTTTACTTCTGTTTCTTTCATTTTTAGCGTTTTCATCCATTCATTTAACTCATCTGGAGTCGGACCTACAGGCGTACTATTTAATTCTATCCAATTGTGACTTCTTTCTGGTGTCCCTGATGCAGACTCCGTTACCATGGGTATTCTCCTGAACTCATTCTCGTTTATCGTCAAATTAGTAGGTGGGCTTTGTCTATAGGTACTAACCAAATGGTGTGCACCTTCATTGTCCAGTTCCATCCCTTCTCTTTTTCTTTGCAAATGTGAATTCATGGGAATCACTAAAGAACGTTCATCAATTTTCTGATTCTCAAAAATTGGCATTACTGGACCTATCGTTACTGGTACAGTTACAGCTTCCATATTCTTTGTCAATTCTCTTATTTTCTCAGTCAATTCTCTTGTGGTTTTTGCTAATTCAGTTGCATTGTCACTTTCTATCTCTTCATTTTGTGAAGTTTTTAATTGATCTTGTGACCTATTTATCTCATCTCTTCGTTCGGGATTTTTATTCCTCCCAGTTTCCATTGGCGGTGCATTAGGTGTCACCACCGCAGAAGTCTGTTGGTATGGAGGTGGGTTTCTGTTTAAAATATCTTCCAGCAATTCGTCTTCCGTCTCACTACCACCATACCCATATTTTTCCATAACCACATGTTTCTTTTTCTCTGTACACTTTTTCTTTGCTTCTTCCTCCACTGTAAAAGCTGGAAACAAACCTCCTGTCATATTAGCACATCTCCAACGCTTTATTCTGTCCTCATGATTTACTCCCCATAACCTTCCAGGCACAAACTCATGATTCTTTAATCCTCTGAATCTCTCTCGTTCATACATCTCATCTTCCCATTCAGTTAAAGCTTCAAACTGTGTCGGTCTAGGTTCTAACATTGCCATCTTCTCTCTCAAATTCCGTAGTACAGCTACATTAAATGAACCATTCTCAGGGAAAGCCAATGCTCCATCATTCTTGGATAATTTTGTCCAATTTTCTAACCATATGCATGTATGATATCCATATTTCAGCATCATATGCGAAGCTGGTGATTTCGGCGGAGGAATTACTTGTCCCTCTCTAGTCACTACCTTTTTGTCCTTCTTAAAGAAGTTCTTAACTTTCGACGTCCACGACGTTTTCTCTCTACCATATTCATAATACGACATGATTCACAATCGCTTTTTCTCCTCAAACGATCCGCAATTCAACCCTGTTCTCTATGCGTTATTCGGACCAATACTAGCGCGACTCACACCAACACTCCAATCATAAACTTCCACGTCACTATTCTATTCGACCAATCTTAGCGCGATTCACACCAAAGCTCCAATCAGAGCGATTTCTGTCTACAGCGCACTGTTCAATCCCAGCACGGCTTTTGTCTACGTCAGTTCTGCTCCTGTTTCTGTATGACTAGCACACTGTCCAATCCCAGCGCGGCTTTTGTCTACGTCAATTCTGCTCTTGACCCCTCCTTTACAAAAATTTTCGGCAATTTCTTTTTCAACAATTCTTCGTTAGTTACAACATTTAAAACACATTTCCATTGTCTGATTCGCTAAACCAAAGCGATAGCTTTGTCCATTTACACAAGAATTCTGTATTTTCCAGTAGGCAGCGCTTACCTCTACCCTACCACAGAATTTTCCCGTTTCGCCGATAAAGTAGTACTTCCCTCTACCTTACCCTTCTTTCAAGCAAGCGGTAAACCCGTTTCTCTGGGGATAAAACACATGTGGAGACTATACTGCTCCTGAGAATTAAGGCCAAAGTTTCACAAGAAAACCGGTCACTATTTCACTCACACACTTTTTATACGAGAAATGTCCCTATCATAACACAACCTGTGTTATCACCAATATGAACTCAGACAATGCACTATTCCATGTGACTTCTCTTGCCACACGTGTTCCACTTCCTACTTCCCGGAAGCGTGAAAACTTACATATAACATAACGCGACTCAACATAAAGTGTTAGACATAAACTTATCAATAATCAATAATCAATAATCACCAAACTAATCTATAGTAACCATAACTCTGCTACCAAGAAATCTGATCCAGCGCTAACAATAAAAATTCTTCTCCTATATGACTAGGTCATCCAGGTACAACTATCTCTCCAATACACAGATTATATCCATATGACGGTGGGGCCCATTGACACCGCATATATATTCACTTACTCATTTATTTCCCTGGATTACCTCCGTCCTCAACCTAGGAGAAAACGATTCGCTGGAAGGAGAAGGGATACCTCTTTTTAACACGACATAATGTTTCTCATTGCTTTTAAGGTATTCCGCTCATTGGTCGATGGACCAACTAGTAGGAATCAGTTGATGGTGATTAAGACCAGCTCAATCACAATAAACTCTTTGACATTTTACCTTAATTATTGAGCTAAAGAATCACTGAGTCATTTGTTTAAAGATAATAAAGTTTATATAAAGTTTTTAGAAACAATGCATAAGTTTAAGTTTATCACTCAGTTATTACATTTATCATCATTATAAGAAATAAATTGAAAATACAATGCATACCTATTGGATGGAAGATAAAGTTTGTCACAGCAAGAACTCCAAAAGACCAATCTATCTGTCTTGGAAAATCTAATAGCTTTAAATGAAAAATCTATCAGGAGTAAAAAGGTTCTCCAAAAGCAGCATCTTATACTCAACTAAAAATATAAAATAGCAGCAGCAGCATCAGCTCGTCAGCATTAGCAACCGCAACTTCACCCATCTACAGCATCTCCGTCAACAGCAACTAACTTCTCCAGCATCTCACCTCTCCAGCATCTAACCTCTCCAGCATCCAACCCCTCCCCACCAAGAGTAGGTCTTCTTATACCCTAATTCTAGCTTACTGAATAAAAATGTTGCATCTCTATGGCGTGATTCTCTCTCATTGGTTCATTCAAGTCCATATACATTTTTATCAAACTTCCTTGTCTTAACCAGTTCTTTGTGGAATGTCCATGCTTGCATCGTTTCCCACAGTTCATGACATTACTCATCAGTTTCGATCAGTCCAATTTGTATCTTTTTCTGATACTTTTTAGATTCAACAGTTCCGTCCATTTATTCAGTTTGACTTCTCACGCTTCTTGCTGATCATCTTGGCACACATTTGCTCAGTAAGGTCACAATAGCCTTGACCATACTTCCATCTTAGGCTCTCAGCACGAACACGTGGTCATTCTTTTTCACAGCCTTTCTCCTTTTTCCACAAGGCTTCTTGCACATGCGTACTCTAGCTTATGGCGGCCATTTTATATCGCTGCTCAACAGGCCTAAGCGCACTATTTTCAAAGATAAACAAAATATTGTTAAAATAAAGAATATAAACCCTTTCGTTTCCCTCCCGTCTTTCTACGTACCCCAATTAGGTATTACCTAGCAAAAAGCAACATATAAAGCCGTCCCTTACTTACCATCGCTTTATTTTGCCACCACACGTTTTATTCTTAAAGCACAAATCATGCGTTTATTATTTTATTAGTACGCAAATATTACGTTTATGTTAGACAGGTCAACAATTATAAGTAGATTAATTTGCACACAAAAATAGCGTGTTACCTTTAACCCTTTACATGTAACATACATTGTTGGTTATTTACTTAAACGAACATGTTTATTAATTATTTTACGAAAATTATTAGGAGGTTAACATTTTTTCATTTATCCTGCTCCATCAGTAATTAGGTGAAAGCATCTCTAGTTGGCTACAGCGGAACTGCCATTGATCATCTAACATAGGTTCCTCCAGTTCAGAGTTCCAACCCTCTAGGGCCAATGGCTCCACCACCGGGGATGTACATTGCATGGTGTTGTATAATCTGGTGATAAGCTTACTGGGGGATGAATTGGAGAGTATTAGTTCTAAGGCTGGTAGAGTGTCTGGAGGGGACGGGAATTTATCATGTAATTTGCGACATGTACCCCTGATGCTATAGTATAACAATAAATCAGAAAATCTGGAAATCCCCCTGGGATCAGTTGTGGGAGGGTTTATGAAGGTATCTTTAGGGTATAGGTCAGCAAATGTGTCCAAGCCCAGACTGTGCGCACTCGCAATGTTCCCTCTGTTGCCAAGTGCTGGCAGCTGTGGATTCTGAGCGAGTGTAATGGATGGTGCGTATAATATCGATCGCCCGACCTTTTACGGAGCCTGTCCCAGGCCCATCGTAGTGTCTCAGCTTTGTTTAAAGTGGTAGTTTGTCGCCTATAGGGTTGGTATAGAGCCACATTTAATGGTATCGGGGCCTCGCTGTCAGCCTTGACTGCCACATGAGGCTGGAAAGGGGTCGGAAACATCCAATGGTGTAGATATTGTGCCTGCGCGCAGAATGCATATAGGGCTAGGTCTAAGGCCCAGTCCACCCTGGGCCAAAGGAAGCGTTAATATTTCCCACGATATACACGGCTGCTTTCCTGCCCGCACAAATGAAATCATTAAAGACCTCAGTGTTTTCAAGAAAGTTTGTGTTAATTGTAACGTCAGGTTGGCGAAGATATATAATAATTTAGGCAGGACTATCTTCTTGGCGATTGCAATGCATCCGGCCAATGAGATTGGAAGCATAGACCAGATGACAATTTTCCCTTCTAGCCATGTAATTGTGCGCCCGCAGTTCATGTTCGAAAGTTACTGTATGCTACTACTCAACCATATCCCCAAGTATCGAACCGGGCCAGACGCCCACTGGATAGGATAGTCCGGTTTGAAGGGGACCGTCGAGTGGGTAAGCGGGAGTAAGGTAGATTTAGCCCAGTTTATTTGTACGCCTGATAGGCCTCCAAATTTGGTGAGTTCGCGGAGCACAGGGTGTAGGTTCTCTTTCGGATCTCTTAAATATAATGTGATGTTATCAGCGTATAGAGAGATGATTAGGTCTCTAGTCGAGAAGTCTAAACCTCGTGTTTTGTGATGTTGTCGAATTCTAGCGGATAGTGGCTCCATTGCAATGGCAAAGAGGAGGGGTGACAGAGGGCACCCCTGCCTAGTGCCTTGTGTGATATCGAACGGGGCCGAAATCAAGCCATTCGCGCGCAGTCTAGCAGTCGGCTGCGAGTAAAGTAGTCTGATTTGCTTAATGAAGAGGGGGCTTAGTCCCAGCCTGGCTAAAATAGAAAATAGGTACGGCCATTCCAGGGAGTCGAAGGCCTTGGTGGCGTCGAGGTACGCCGCCAAGGCTGGAGTCTGGGGGTCAAGCTGATGCAGTACTGGGAAAAAGGTCCTCAGATTATGTGACATAGATCTCCCTGGTATAAACCTGGTTTGGTCAGGTCTGGCGATGAGAGGAAGAAGGGGTAGTAGCCTATTTGCAAGAAGTTTTGCATACATTTTATTGTCAATATTAATGAGTGAGAGGGGTCTATACGAGTCACATCCATCTGGGGACTTGCCAGGTTTGAGCTGCGTTAAAACTACTGCTTCTCGAGTAGTAGGGGGAAGTGAGCCATTCTGTAGCGACTCTTGATACATTTCCATGAGATGAGGTGCAAGATGTTTAGTATAGCATTTATAGAAAGCGGTGTTCAGACTATCTAACCCCGGCTCTTTGTCAGCTGGGAGACTATTTATCACTTGCACAATGTCATCAATGGTAAAAGGCTCATCTAGGTACTCCCAGTGCGTATTACTGAGCCAAAGTAATTCAAGTGAATCTAGATAATATATGATGTCGTGGAGGTGTATAGTGAGGTGTAAAATTCAGTTAAGTGATCATGTATCTCCTGTGGGCCTCTAATTGGGTTTTCATCCTTGTCAAGTATTTCTGTTATATATGGAGAGTTATGCAAGGGTTTAAGAATATTGGCCAACGTTTTACCTGGACGGTCACCTTCTCCATATCGCCTAGCTGTGGCAAATTTCCCCAGGAACTTAACTTCCCTGTCTGCCTCTTCTTCAAATTCTGACATTTTCCCTCGGATGGGTACCAGATGTGATGAGTCGTTTGTATCTAAATATTTGAGTTCCATATCTCTAATAGTAGATTCTAGCTTTTGTAGGGTGTGCCTTATGGCTTTTAAAACCCCTGCTTGTCATGCAATGCACTTCCCTCTGATAACCTTGAAGGCCTCCCAAAGTATTGAGGGGGATGATACCGAGCCTTGGTTTAAAGAAAAATATTCAACGATATCTCCTCGAATTTCTTCCCGGAATGCCGCATCCAGCAAAGCATGGGGAGGTAGTCTCCATGCAAATTCACGCCGGATTGTCATAGGGAATTTCATTTTAAGGGTGCATGGGGCATGATCAGATAAGGTTCTTGGTAAATGTATGACATCTTCTGTCCAGGTTGCTACATCACCTGACACTATCCAGCGGTCCAGTCTGGACCAGGATTTGTGTTGTGCCGAGACACAGGTTCCCTCTCTTCTCCTAGGATTTCTCTGCCTCCAAACATCTACCAGTTGATTATCTGATATAATTGTATTGAGTGCGTGACATGAACGGGGGTGTAGGGTACGTGCGGAGCATAGTCTATCCATATCATTGCATAAGATGGCATTGAAGTCGCCTCCCCACACGATAGTGTCACAGCCTCTTGTAACCACTTTAGCCCACAAATCATGAAAGAAGTCAGGATTATCCAAATTTGGCCCATAGATCGCAGCCATGACTATCTTTGTACCGCCCAGTGTGCCTTTTAATATAATATATCGACCCTCTGGATCAGTCTGGGAATGTGTCATTGTCCAGTCCACATCTCTACGTATAAAGATTGCAACCCCCCTTGCATAGTTCTAGTAGATGGAGGAGTGAATTTCACCCCAGCGTTTATGTCTCAGTTTATTTGAGTCAGTGGACTTTAAGTGTGTTTCTTGGAGGAAACATATGTCCACATTATGTCTGGCGAGGTAAGCTTGAATGGTTTGTACCTTTCTGTGATTGTTTAAACCCCTAATATTCCAGGTTAGAAATGTGTAGGCCATCATCTCAGCAAATATTGTGCAGGGGAGTGTAACCGCCGCGGATGTGCCGAGGCGACACTAAGGAGCTTGACCTGCATGGCAATCATAGTTAGGATTATGTTGAGAGAACTTACATTGTGCTTAGTGTGCTTGTTATCTGCAGTAGTGAGTGTTCTTGTCACAGTTGCTATATAGTGTTGTCTGTTTGCTTCCAAAAAAAACAATAACAAACCCCTATCTACCCCTCACCCTGCCACCCACACCAACCCCCCAATTAGGTCGTTCAATTGAACCCACCCACCCCCAAATACTACAACTAGTACAATTAACATTTGTACAGTCCCAAGGGAGATCTCCCGGGGGGCATGGGGTCGCCGGCGAACTATCCTACCATATGGAAGGGTGGCCGAACCATGAGATAATGGCTATGGGGTAAACCTTTCCAGTTTATAATTGGCCATGTCCAGCAGTTCAATGGGATATTAACCTTGGACATCTCCCCTACATTCCCAGGACCTTACTGCGGTCCATACACTGGTTTTGCTGAAGTGGCTTGGCCACAGCTAATGGGTTATCAGGATTCAGTCATTGTCGCTGAGGGTAGCTTCGGATGAATTTCGACCAGTTTGGGATATGGTACTTTGTTTCGGCTTGCCAATATGTCTGGCAAATTTAAAGGCTGATTTTGCATCAGTGAAGTAGTGTGCCATTCCTTCGTGTATGACCATCAGCTTTGCTGGATAGAAAAGTGCATAGGATGTACCGGACTGTTGTAGTAGACGTTTGGCTGGACCAAACTTGCATCTGGCTGCTTGCACTGTGGGTTTAACATCCGGGTAGAAGGATATATTGTTCCTTTGGTAGTTAATATTACCCTTCTCTCTGGCTTTCCGCAGGACTGCATCCCTGTCTCTATAATTTAGCAGACGAGCGATAATAGGTCTGGGGGAGCCAGGGTCCGATGTGCTCTTTCCATGATAAACATTGTAGATAGGTCTTGTCTGAATAGTTCTCGCAGGAGTTCCTCGACATACGTCTCCATTTTGGAAATTGCGGTGGTCTCCAGTATGCCAGTAATACGAATGTTGTTCCTCCGTGAACGTGCCTCTAAATCTTCATTTTTTGCTTTAATAATGTTTAAGACCTTCTCCATTTTCAATAAGTGTTCCTTCGACTCAACTTGGTAATCATGAGCATCAGACATTCTATTTTCTAGTTGGTCTATATGTGTTTCGTGAATGTCCACACATTTCCACACTTGGTCGAGTTGGGCAGTGAGCTTATCAAGTTTAGTATCAATCACTTTGAGACTGGTCTTTACGTCCAGCAGAATGCTCCGGAAATCGTTGTCTTGTCTGTCTGGCACTTCGCTAGAGGTTGAATCTGTGTCATGCTCAGCTCCAGTGTCAGCGTTATGTGTGAGTCTCTTGTTATCAAACAACAATTTAGTTTGCTTTGCGTCGTTTTTCCCCATTTTTCCTCTCTGAGTTGAGGGTTCGTGAGCGTTCGCGTTTGCACTGTAACTCGGGTCTGTTTTCCAGCCATTTATGTCAGTGGCGCCGCCACTCCTAGCATGTGGCGTCTTACAATCTTCAACAACCCTGTTTGTCTGCCGTTTGATCAGCTCCGGGGTTCCTGCATCCCCAGATATCACGCATGCCAATGGGAGCCCACTGAGTATCCTCTCGCCTAGAGGGTCTGATCACCAATACAGTCCAATTTTAATTGCGTTGAAATGTAAGTGCCTTACTTTATGCTGATATGGCGTTAGTTAGCACAATAGTCCGCTGAATGTCATTAGAATGAATGCACCTCTGAGTAGGCGGCTGATCCCCTAAAGCATACAGTTCCGGGATCTTACAGCCCCGCTGCGGTGGCGGCACAGGTGATTTATCCGCTTGTGGTCTAGGGAGTTACATAGAGGATAATGTATTAAGCAGCCGGCCTTACACTGATGGGTGTGGAAGCAGCCTGCAAGGTCCTACTGCTTCAAAGTTGGCTTTAACCTCACCCTCCTCGAGTACCCCAGTGCTCGCAGTTCAGGCCTCAGTGCTCTTTACAGAATCAGCAGAGATCACAGCAAAGTGGCGCCAGACATTTAGATTTGCCTCACCCACCTCAATTTGGATATGCGGCTGTGGGTTTCAATGCCTCCGGACAGTCTGACCCCCGCTGTCGAGAGCGGGCCGCGGCCGTGCCCGATCCGATGCAGCAAACGCGAAAGCCAGCCAATGTGGGGGATCAGTACAAATTGCACACTTTTGGGTCCACCCGGGCGCCACCTTCCGAGCTTCCGCCGGTTATGGACTCGTACCGTAGTTTCTCACACGCTTGTGCAGCATCAGGCGTCAGGCCCGGGTTCCAGGATCGTAAGTCACAAGGCAGTACCCTGGGTTTGTGCCGGCAGGGGGCCGCCGATCCGCCCGGTCAGCTCCGGCAGATATTTAACGTTGGAGGCGTTCTCAGGGCCTTCGGTCACGAGAATCTGCGATGAGGACATCGGCCGCCGCCCTGCGGTATATCACGCCTCACGAAGGGGGTTATATCAGCATGCTCATGTGTCTCCGCAGCGGGCTCCGCATATGATCAGCCGCCGAATCCCGGCTCAGGGTGGCAATCTACAGTCCGCCGACCCAGCCAGCGTGCACAGTTCTCACCTCGCTTCTCGCTTCCAGGTAGGCCACAGCTACGGTCCTCGGTAGGTCCGAATCCGCTCAGCCACAGCAGTCGGGTTCACGCACCTCCGTCAGCTCTGATATTTTCGGGGAAGGGGTCCGGTCTTGGCCTCTAACGATGCCGCTTGCCTCCTCTCGGAAAACAGACCCTATAGCCAGGATAAATGCCAGATTACGTGTTCGGCCGGCAGAGCCCACTAAGCAAGCGGCCATCTTGCTGCTCAGCTAAGCCACGCACCCGAGCATTTAGGCTTTAAGATCTCTCTGTCCTAAGAGACCTTGAGACATTGCTTCCTGAGCCTGCAAGATATTTGTAATCTTTTTTAAAGCTCTCCTATGTGGAGTCAGAGCAAGTATTACAAAGTATGTTGCTTGAGATTACCCAGCTATTGAAAACATGAATTTGTATAATTTGTGCTAGATTGATTTTCTTAATTCAGACCCATTTAACTCTAACCAAAAAGAGTTTAGAGGATTTATTATCTTTATGAGATGTATATAGTTAATATCCAGCTTTATGCAAAAGCTAGAATAAAACCAACATTCTGTTGAAATTAAACTGTTCTAATCTATAAATGGATTAACATTACAGTAGGTCCTCTGTCTGACAACCTATTATTGTAATACTGCTGTCAGAGCGTTCTTATAAATTGTAGTTCTTTTCTTTAAAGCAGAATGTACATGGGTAAAAGGTATGTGTCCATTTATGTGTCCATATTGTAACATTCTGGTTTAAATCTTGGATCCTCGAACTGAGGCTTTGTACTTTTTAAGAGGTTATGGAAATATTAAAGATTGCGTACAAAACCTGTTGGAAGGAGAATTATTTTTACAGAGTGGATATGGGGATAGAAGGAGCTTCTTTATTAGTTGTAGATGAGCTTTTAGTTTGGGTGCACAGCTCAAAAATGATTTATTTTTCTGTTACGGTTTTGTGTATATGCTGGCCTTCTGATATGGTGATTCTTTCTGCCATGTAGGCTGGTGTTTTCGTTGATACTACCTTGCTACTGATGCCTGAAGATGATGCAGATCTTCAATGCCTTCAGATGCAGTCCATATATGTCAATCAGGGTGTGAGTGATGTGTTGATACATCTTTAATTCTTTGGTGATTGAATTTGTGATCAGCCTAATGCTTTTTAGTAGATGCAAGGAAGAATGATGGATGCCAGCATATAGGCCACATCCATCATCAATGTGGGAAAGGCCCCGGATGTGTCTGGTGTCTCTGAAACCTGCTTTAAGCAGGTGTGGTTTCATCATGGACAGAAGTGATAGGTGGTTTCGGGATGCTACATTTACATGCCAATGTGGGTTGCCAATGGGAGATTTCTGTTGACGTGGAATAGAAGCGATACTTAGCTTGTAGAAAGTTGAACCTGTCTAGCTTCATGCCAGTCCTGTTTCAAGGCATATTTTTTTCTTTAGGTAATGAATTTGATGTTCCTCAGGTTTCGTTTGATGTAGGAACTTAACAGAGTCTCAGATGCTGATGAAGCAATGTTTGAGAAGCTCAATGCCTTTGCTTGTTTAGATTTACAGTTAAGTTGTATAGGACTTGTCCACTGGCGAATCATGATTTTGTGTTTGGTTGAGAGGACTTTGGGATGCTCTCTGGTAATGCTGAAGACCTTGGGGGACAGGATGAATCTCTGGGGTACTCTGCAAACTGCTTGTAGCCAGTGTGATCTGCACATATTCATTTGGAGGAGTTGATGTTAGTTGGAAAGCTAGAAGGAGAACCAGTGTAGATACTTTCATCAAATGTCATCCCTGATATGAAGATATTAACATGTGATTGATTGTCATTGATATTAATGGCGACAGAAAGATCAAGCAGGATCATTGATGGGTAGTGTTTGATGAGAAAAGTTTCATCATTGGCTTGGATGTTCTCTATATCAGTTCTGCAGCATGGTTTGCAAGCAGATTTGTAGTCTTGTAGGCTGAAATTGATGTCACTTTCACATTGTATATGGATAGTAACTGCTTACTCGAAGGGATATTCTCCAAAGAGGAGTTTCATGATGAAGGGATGGGAGAATGCCATACTAATTTGTGGTGGATCTGAGGGTGAGAAACTTGTTAGCAAGGGCTTTGTGTGGGAATATTTGAAGGAGGCCCACTTCAGTTTGTTGCATACAGGAATGAGAGAGGTTGCAGTAGTTGGTTTATGCTATTGATGTGGTTCAAGATGTTGTCATTTTGGTGAATAATTGAGTTATGGAATTTCACTTGTTATTGAGTGTGGTTTTATGTGGTTTGGCATCAAATTGAGGCAATGCTTCATGACTTCGATGTTGGTTCGGATGGCCTCGACAAGAGATCACAACGGCTGACATAGGGTGCTTTGACTGTAGTCATGAGGTTTCTATGTGAGGAGTGGGGGTTTTATTCTTGCAATTGGGGGTTGTCCTGCTTCTTTTCTTGCTTCTCTATAACTCTTTTGCTGTAGGTAAGTTATTGGGTGATCAATACAAAAAGGAGACAAGGGGGAAAAAAATCAAGCCGCCCCCCACTCAACACATTATCAACAATGAGGGCCTGACTAAATGGACAAAAATCCTTAACTTTTAGACACTGGAGGAGTCCAAAATATTTAACTACACCTCCCACGATGCGGTAGAATGCCACTAATTCAAGTGTCAAAATGTCCAACTTATAAACACACTGTCACAACACTGCAGCCAAAGAATTCCCACCCAAAATTAGTTAAAAGGGAATAGAAAAAAGTGTGGGAATGGAGAGAAAGCACCTCACGGTAGTAACACCAAGGGGGGCTTACTGGTTGGTACTCGCTAGCACACCCACTTATCATCATTGGTTGCTTTCTCACCATGAAAAGAAATGTGTTCCAAAATAAACTTTCTTAAACGTGAAGGAAGAAAACAGTAACAGCAAGGTACAATAAGCACTGTAGGTGCTAATGTCACACACGTGCCCTGTCAATCCCCGTGAGAAAAGAAATGAAATGCAGTTCCCAACGTTAAAAATGAGTACCTACTCACTGGCCAAATATGACTTTATTCAGTGCTGTGAGCGTCCTCAATTAAAAAATGGTTACATTTAGACCATTATTACGTCCAAAGCGCCAACATGTTTCGTTGCTACCACTTTGCGCAACTTCATCAGGGCTAAGGGGATAACCAATCTTCACTTCACTTGGAATTACTCCTGAGAAAGGAGGGAGCCTTGAGACGCCGACAGTTCTCGGTAGCGGTGCCATAATTGTATATGGTCACCCGGCGGATATGCGACCAATTGGCGCGTACCGCACAACAAGGGGGTTGCAGGTACGAGGGACACTAGCAACAACTCGACCAAGTAGTAATTCCAAGTGAAGTGAAGATTGGTTATCCCCTTAGCCCTGATGAAGTTGTGCAAAGTGGTAGCAACGAAACATGTTGGCGCTTTGGACGTAATAATGGTCTAAATTTAACCATTTTTTAATTGAGGACGCTCACAGCACTGAATAAAGTCATATTTGGCCAGTGAGTAGGTACTCATTTTTAACGTTGGGAACTGCATTTCATTTCTTTTCTCACGGGATTAACAGGGCACATGTGTGACATTAGCACCTACAGTGCTTTTTGTACCTTGCTGTTACTGTTTTCTTCCTTCACGTTTAAGAAAGTTTATGTTGGAACACATTTCTTTTCATGGTGAGAAAGCAACCAATGATGATAAGTGGGTGTGCTAGCGAGTACCAACTAGCAAGCCCCCTTGGTGTTACTACCGTGAGGTGCTTTCTCTCCATTCCCACACTTTTTTCTATTCCCTTTAACTAATTTTGGGTGGGAATTCTTTGGCTGCAGTGTTGTGACAGTGTGTTTATAAGTTGGACATTTTGACACTTGAATTAGTGGCATTCTACCGCATCGTGGGAGGTGTAGTTAAATATTTTGGACTCCTCCAGTGTCTAAAAGTTAAGGATTTTTGTCCATTTAGTCAGGCCCTCATTGTTGATAAGTTATTGGGTGAACCATGGTGTTGAGAGAGAGAGCTTCGGTTTCAAGAGTACATCTTTGGGGTGAGTAGGGTATGAATGTTGATGCAGGTTGTCAGGATGAGATTGACTGAGTCCAAGAAGGAGTTGACATGTTGAAAATGGCTGTGCAGTTAGATGGGTTGAAAGGGCAAACGATTATAACTTGAGAGTTTTGCTTACTTGGCTTTTCTGAGTACGGGTTACTGTGATGATGATTAGGATTGTGGTGTGCTCTGAACCAGTGCAGTAAAAATGGGGACCAGCACAGACAAGGTTCACAGAACAAAAGAAGACTCAACTGCAGCTTTATATTTAATCCTAATACACATTCAAGGACATTCTGTGTTATCATTTACTCTTCTCCCAAAAAAATGTACATTAAAAGGATTATTTGTCAGGTCTTAAAATAAACAGTTTGTCTTATTTTTGAACCTTTAGATAAGTTATACACTTCGGACATAAATGGGGATCAAATCTGTGAGAGGGACCAGAAATTTGCTAGAACTTGCCGCTCAAATACCATATTTATGCCTGTTCTTACGGATACCAGCATATGAATTTATAATATCTCATGTAATCACAGTTTCTTATCCATATTTTTCCAGTGTCTTTTGAGTTGCTCAAGGATACTCCAGTGAATAGTGCCATCTCTCTGTTGGAAGTGTCAAAGAAAACTCCACTTCAAGTTTTGGTTAAATCTGAAAGCATTTATTGACAAAAGAAAAATAAATAGTCTATAAATCACAGAATCAACTGATCAGAGGATCCACTGAAATCATCAATGGATGCAAGCTCTCTGTGTACCAACAAGACTTGAATTTATATTCCAATACAGTGTTTCCACTAATGTGGGTTGGGACACACTGGTGGGTCACAAGACGATTTTTGGTGGGTCGCGAAAGTCCTGGTCTATAGTTAAGTAAGCTTTACAACGATTAGTCTTGTTTGTGCATGGGTGCAAAGGTGCTGAACAATGTCTCTAAATCCAGTTTTAAAACAAACCCTTGCAAGTATTCCCAAGCAAGTGTCTGGGTGAACCTTCAGTATTTGTTGCTGCTGTTTTTTTAGTTCACAAAGCCATTTCAGCAGTGAATATGCTCACTGTACGTGATAATACACAATCTTACCACTTGTGTATGACTTTCACAAATAATTTTAGGAATATGGATGTGGTCTAATGGCCAGAGCTTCCGACTTTGAATCAGGGGAACCAGATTTGAGTCCTGGTGTTGGCTTAACATTTTTTGATTCAGGGTAAATCACTTAATATCCCAAAAAATGAATCAGACCTAGTATAATTTAATCTGGTGTTCATGTAAAGTGCTCCAATGTCCTTGGGCCATGCTTGTGCTGTATAACACTGGGCCTCATTTTAACACACAAATGCATATGAGGACTTACAACATACCTTGTTGCAGAAGGGGTTTCTCAAATTTGCTAAAAATTACTGGTATCAACACTAAGGTTTTTCAGAAGCCTTGTGACTTTAGTGACTGGATGCCACAGGCCAGCACCCCACTCTGAAAAGCGTTCTAGCTCCAGACTTCAGTGCAGTTAACCATCTTGTACTTTTATGGGCAGATCAATATATTATTTACACTCTGACATCGAAGGGTGTGGTCATGGTTTGAAGCTTACAAACAATTGCTGTATTACATAAACAAATTGCTCCCGCCTCATGTCCATTAAAGCTAGGTGACTTGTGAAAGTTTGTCGTTCTAAAAATGGAGTCGTGTTTCTCAAAAATGTGGAAAGCACTGATAATACATATTAGTTTCTAGTATTGAACTCTCACAAAGATATATGCAGGTGTCTAGCTGAGCTCATAAAACCTAGGAAGTAGCCTTCACTTGTAAGAAAAAAAAATGTAAACCGTTTTCACTTGAACAAACTAATTCACAGCTTCACATCTCAAGTGCCAAAATGCAGCACACCTGAAAGTCAGAGACAGGCTTATCCTTGGAGCAATGTTAGCATGACCAAGAAAACATGACTTAGGCAGGCTACCTTTATTTTATACTAAGGCAGGCAGATACATTTTCAATTTTCAAAGAGGTGACCCTATTGCTTAATGGTTGGAACGTCAGAGGTAGTACATTAGGTCCTGGAGAAATGCTTACTGATTCTACAGTCAAAAGGCTTGGTTGTAGTGCTCTCATAATCATATCACCAGGCTATTTTATTATAGGATGTTTTTGCTATTACAATTCATATATGAGCAAAAGTGGCAAACAGTCTCTTCATGTTCAATAGTTTTTGTATTGTTAGTAAAGTTGCATACTATATATTGACAATAAGTACAGTGACCATTGAGTTAAGGTGTCTTGATTCTGCACCTACAGGGTCATCTGACCTTTCATCTCTTTGTCCATGTACAAAGAGGTCAGGTTAGTTTCAAGTCCCTAATTCTTATCAGATGATGAATGTACATAGAATTCATTCTTTACAAGCCACAATGATGAATTATTTCAGAACACTTCAGTCTAAACCGATAGGGTCCGTTTAAGTCCTTTATAAACATTCTGACATTTTGTGTTATTTGCAATGACTATTGCTAATCAATTTTCATATTGATTTTTTTCACATATTGCATATGTTACGTCAACTCTTTTAATGATAATCACAGTTGCACAAGCATATATAGGACTTATATTATATGGTACCACATAAATACTTATTTATGTGGTACCATATACTTATTTTTAACCCTCAGTGTCTCACTCATAAGACCTGGTAACTCTGCCTCTGTGCTTATCGAGGTCCCAGGTGTCAGTAGGTCTAGGGGCGAAGGGCCCAGGCCAAACTTCAGGAACCTTGGAATAGGGCCAATAGTGTATACCATTCTCTACCCTATTATTTCTGCATCACTCCATTCATAGATGAGCAGGTTATTGACCAGCTCAAAAATCCTTAAGGCATCAGACACTGATGGATTTCCATTTAATTTAATTTGAAGGTATGAATTGAGTTTTTGTGATATGTATTGTGTACATATAGACTACTTGATGGATTTCCATTTAATTTAATTTGAAGGTATGAATTGAGTTTTTGTGCTAAGTATTGTGTACATATAGACTACCTTTAGTCTATTGTGCAAACCACAACCACTTATTTTTCCTTTCTCCCATTTTTTGTACTATTCAGTCTTTTACCCGTCTATATCCCCTATATTATAGTAATTTCCTTGATGAGGCAATGAATTACACTTAATTCTCTTAAGCTCGGAAGGTAATTCAAGGACTTTCTTCATAAACTTTCTGCAATGTTTTTTGTATTTTTATTTCCAATAGGGATTTGTGTATCGAAATTATTTGTAATTGTCCATTGTTTATTATGGTATCCTGATGAAGACAGGACTCAGTATTTCGAAAGTCAAAACATTGGTGCATCATGTATCTGTTTTCAATGCATTCACTGCTGTACTTTCTTATTAATCTCTTAAATCAGAAGAAAACTCGTTTTTGTGCAAAACCTTTTTAAAAAAAATCAAATGTAACTGTTTTGGTGTGCTAAAAGTATAACTGGTTTTGTGAGCTGCACATTGTTTCTTCATTATTATTATCAAACTTGTGTCCCATTTGGTAAATCAGCATATAGATTATGGCTAGACCTAAACAAAGCTACATTTTTATTTTTTGTACAGACTTGCTGACTCCTCATTTAAAATATATTTTTCATACAATATTGAATTGAGGTGTAGGACTTCTGTTTTAGCAATATATTTGACTCGATTCTCAAAATTATTTGTGCAAGTCTGCTTTTGAAGGGCAAATAAGCTATTTTATGAGTGTGTCAGCATTTTTGCAATCCTACTAAGCTGGATTTGCAGAGTGGGTGTGCACACCCAAAAACTCACACGTTTGTGGGTATTCACATAATATGTTCAACACTACAAATCCTAGAAATCCAGTGTTTTCGTCCTGACAAGACCATGAGCAAACCCCTGTACAAGACGAGAAGGGCAAAATATTTTCCCTTTGGAAAAAGTGAAAAAACAAAGTTAGCAAGTGCATTGCTACATTCTCTTCATTCTACATTCTACATAGGTATAGGTATATTCTCACATAAAGAAAATGGAATTGGCAAATGCATTTCACCAGTATATGTGGAGACCTGCGACTGGTGCAGGTTTCCAGGTGTTCCCTGGTGTTCCAAACGTTGATAGAATTGTAAATAGTGGGAAATCTGCATGCATGCAAGACTGGAACCCTACAGGTGCAGATTTCTGACTTTTCTCCTAGAAAACATGCCCAATAGTGTATATAGTCATGCCTTACATAGGTGCACTGGATAGACCTGCTCTTTGGGGCATCAAGCACGGAAAGCATTTCAGAAGCACCTCTCTTGAGTACCCGAAGCATGGTTTAACTGCACATTCTAATGTGGAACATTACTGTATAGTGCAGTATCACCATTCCACATGATTCACTAGCTCACTGTTACTATGGGACAACATTCCTCAGGCTTGCTTCTACGTTGCCTTATGCTCCAGATGGGGACACTTTCCACCCTCACAATTGTTCCAGTGTTTTTAATAAATCCTCGAATGGCATACAGTATGGTTCTCATAGGCACGACCTTTTTTTTTTTTTAGCAGTATAGATCTTCTAGTGCTGCTGAGTACTGTGAAAATATTAGCATATTTGATTGATCCATTAAACATCTGAAATCCGTTTAAAACTAAGCCTTGGCGAAAAAGCGATTGATTAATGCACAAAATTGAGCCATTGCACCACATTGCCTAAACGAGATTTAGTTCAGTAAATAAATGTATGGCAGAAACATAGGAAAAATGGAAGGAGGCTTTAAGAAATAAGAGCGTCTGCTGTTTTTTTTAACACCAGGCCCCAATAATCAATTCATTTCATGATGAATTTTTAACCCAGCATACCATTGGGATAACTTTTAAAGCAGAAATGCATTTTTTTTCTTTTTTTCTTTACAGGGTAAGTGCAATAGAGAGTGAGGCTACTTTACATACAGTATCAACTTCCACTTTCTCTACCAAAGACTGCCCCTATCATTCTTGAGCACTTGGTTGTTTTGGATTTGCATTCAGGAGGGAAATATCCCTCATTCTTTGTCTGCAATCTCTGCTGCATCATCACCTCTGAATGTTTACATTTTTGCGGGAAAATCAAGTGAGTTCAATACAGTTTTTTGAAATAGCTTTGATGTTTGATGGAGTGCAGACACCACCATTGTTTTACTTTTTTGAATTTTTTTTTCATTTTGTTTGTTGCTGGATGGAATGGAATTTGGACGCGGGGATGCAGGGCAGGCCCATATGGGGATTAAGGGATAAGAACAAGGTCCCTAGAATAATGTGATTCTGCGACTGCGGCATTTTTGTTTAATTATGGATTTGCTACAAAATCCCTAATCTGCATGATCTGCTGATTTTAACCCAAAAAATAGTTTCAAGCTTAAATGGATCAAAAGTTACTAAAATCGCAGGGACCCGTTTCGCTATGCAGAGGAAGGCCCAATGCAAAGGTTGACTGGCCATCTTTCTATTGCTTATTACTGAATTTGTATTTTAAAATGGTACTGAGGTGAAACCTTTGCCCAGACAATGTTTATATGTGGAACAATGACAAAATTATGAAGTAATGCAATCACAAAATGTCCCACATTAGGTTGCATAATTTGCATTTTCTTGCCGCAAAATGTAGTCAACACTGCCGCATAATTTGGTTCTCAGCTGCCGCATAATTCACATACAGGACCCGGGCCGACAACGCCGCGCCGCACGAAGATCGACTCGTGTGACCGATTGCCGCGTAATTTAATTACGGACTACCGAGAGCCTACCTCGGATCACGGAAGTTACCCTTTTACAATGTACATGCCTAAGCAGTCTGGAGTCCCGATAACTGAGTAGAGTGGACCGGCCAAGACTCTCCTAAATACTGCACAATTCCATGCATCACACTGTGGAATCTGCGCCCATTGATTGTCGTAGTTGAATTTTCGGGTATATCCTTATCTCCTGGACCATATGGGAATTGATACCTTCTTTCAGAAGACCCTCACCTTTTCCTATCATGTCTAACTAATGACCCCAGCACTCCTGTCCTGAAGAGACCCCGTATCAAGAGAGGGTCGAAACGTCGTCGACTTCATAAAGAGAGAGCCTGAAAATACCATAAACATTATCCACTGTATTACAAACGCCAAGCTCCTCTTTTTACTTCCAATAACCGTCTCCTTTTTCCAAGTCACCTTAGAAACACTCCTCGCACCACCGTTAGGTTATTTATTTATTTATTTATGTATTTATATAGCGCTCTACTACCCGGGGACGTCCAGGTTATGGTCACTCCACTGGGGTTCACTAAAATCACCGTAAAATCACGCTGGGTACAACTGAAAGATGCCTGCTTAACTAAAGACAATAATTTGTTTTGGAAACTAGTAACCTGGGGTAGCAAGACAGGTGCTCGATCACCCCCAAACTATATTACCAGCCAGGTTTGGTATGACCATTTCAAAGGCCTTTATTCAGCAGCGGAGACAAATACGGAAGGGGAATCAGACGGCGCAAATGGGTGCACGACAGAAGAGGAACGCTTTACCCTTCTGGAGGTAGAAGCTGCAATAAGTAAAATCGTTCCCTCAAAAGCTGCAGGTCCTGATGGCTTGCCAGGCGATTTGTTCTTGGCTGATCCCAGCCACTGGGCTCAATACATCTTACTACTAGCAAATGCCATAGCTGATGGTATGCCAGTCCCAGTGTCTTGGAAGAGCGCCGAAGTAGTCCCCATATATAAAAAGGGTGCAAGGGATGACCCCGCCAACTACAGACCAATCAGTCTGATAGATGCTATGCAGAAGGTCTTTGGCCGGATGCTTCTGCACAGGATACAGACCTGGACAGAGGATGAGAATATCCTTTCCAGTATCAGGCCGGATTTAGATCAAAGACTGGGACAATGGACCAAGTATTTCAACTTCTCCTCATTTATTGGAAGGTAGTTGTGCTGGGCAAGGGCAGTCTTTACCTCGCATTTATCGATCTGAAGACTGCCTTTGACCTAGTCCCTAGATCTAAACTGTGGACAACGCTTGGTGGGATGGGCATTCCCCCGTTTATCCTTAAATTACTGATTCGACTTCATGAGGGGAATGTCGCCCAGGTCAGGTGGGGGGAGCAGGGACAAATAACAGAGCGCATCCCTGTTAACAGAGGGGTTCGACAGGGATGCGTCCTGGCCCCAACCCTGTTCTCCCTATACGTGAACGGGGTAGTTGACTTCCTCTTAGAGGAGCCCGCCGACTCGCCCATTTTGGGAGGTAACAAGATACCAACCCTGTTATTCGCAGACGATACCCTGCTGATATCTAAGAGCCCAGCAGGGTTACAGTGTCTTATTAATAGATTTCAACTCTTCTGCGACAACATGGGATTGGTTATAAACAGCTCCAAAACCAAATTTATGGCCTTTAATTGCCACAGGTCATTCAAAAGTGGCCCTTTGCTAGGTGGCGTCCCCCTTGAAAAGGTGGACACCTTTGACTATTTGGGCGTAAGATTTTCTGACAAGATGTCCTGGAGACCCCACATAGCAAAGATGCTGTTGGGACATAAAAGAACAACTGGAGTAATTGGGAAAGAACATCACCTTTCACATACCAGGCCCGTAGCCCCAGCACTCCAAATTTACAACCTAAAAGCAGTCAGTTCTGCCCTTTACGGAGCAGAAGTCTGGGGGTTCGACAAACTCGATGAGCTCTGTAGGTCAGAATATAAATTTCTGAGAGACCTGGTCATGGCACCCAAATACGTCCCCCTTGCTCCTCTATTGTTAGATATGGGTAGGCAGTCATTGGGTGACGTAGCCAGGTTGCGCCCTGTACTCTTTTGGGCTCGCATTAGGCGGACCCCTGAACTCTCTTCCTACGCAGAAGCCATGACTGAGATTATTAGCCTAGACACCGGCAGGAAAATAGGCTGGATTGCCAATATTAAAAGACCGCTGACAGCTATGGGTCTCCAGGGCTGCTGGGCCAGTCAGGTACGTCCGAGGAGAGAGGAACTCAAACGCCTATACTGGGAATTGGTGGACCTACGAGAGAACCGTAATCCCAATGTGGGCAAACTAACACTAGAATTCTATTCCCACAAGCAAACTAGATATTTTGAGCCCTTTCTCGACACAATTAAAGTACCAAGAGATAGAACACTCTACATCCATTTTAGGCTCGGAACTCTCCCTGTCCGCGAGGCGACAACAAAGTGGGGCCCAAGTAAGGAGAAAAACTGCCCATGTTGCAAGGCCCCGATTGAAAGTACTGCCCATTTAATGTTTGCTTGCCCGGCGTACAAATCATTGCGGGCAAAATGGCTGAATCCGCTCTGCCGACAACTAGGCACACAAGACTACTACACAGCAATACGCATTCTTAGGTCCGATCCCAGGCCGTTTTACGCATGCTGTGTAGCAAAGTTTCTAGGACAAGCATGGCTCATAAGGTGTAAGGTGCTCACAAGAAAGACATAGCCTCAATTGAAAGCAGATTAGTGGGGACCTCAAAGCCCTATTATATAAGCTGCTGGACTCACTATGCACAAGCACTTTATTCGCTAAAAATCTTTGTTGTTAGCCAAGGAAAATTGAATGTCTTTCTGAATTTTTAATATTCCATTGTAACAACGAAGTATTGCATGATTTTATCTTAGCTTTTAATGTTGATACGTACTAATTAATTCGAACTAAATCGTGTATATATTAATTGTTTCCCTGTTTTAAAGTTTTAATTTCTTAAACTCTTTGAACATGACATTCGCATCATTGTATCACGAGCTTAATTGATCATTTTGTTGTAGTAACATCTACGCAAAACTAATGACGCTGTAAATCTGTATTCTGCTCTTTTAAAGAATAGCAATGTGCCTTTTATTGTAATCGTAGCTTTTATGACATCTCTGTCGAAATAAAGCTTATATCAATCAATCAAACATAATGTATATACTTTGAAAAGTGACTTTCTCTTTATTCACTTTGTGGTACGTTTTTGATTAATGTGATTATGAAATAAATCACGCTCACTTCGGCTGAAGTGAGCCAGATTGAGATATATTGTTGTGTGGGCCTTCTATGTTTTACATAATTACAGAATCACTTGAAAGATCGCATCCTGTACTCTCCGGTTTTGCTTTTTTGATTAACTCGAGCAAGTTATAATTGTCTTGCACAAGCGTACATTGTTAGTTTAAATGAGTTCCTTGTGAACATTGTTCTTTTGTTTAGCATAATTCCAGTGGCCCTGGATATGAGTGTAAGGGCTATGGACATTTTGGGATGATGGAGGCCTGGGGTTTCATGTCCTTCGCTCTCTCAGCGCCCTTGACACAGTCTCCCACTCCACCCTGATCAGAGGACTACATGAAGACGTGAAAACGGGCCCGGAGAGATGGCAGAGCAAAAGGCGCTAGGCAAAAGAAATAAGAGAAGGACAACAGAAGCGAGGAAGAGCAAAGAGTGAAAAAGGAGAACAAAGAGTGCAAAAAGATCAGAGTGCAACAATGAGCAAAGAGTGCAACAATAAGCAAATAGCGTCAAAAAAGAGCAAAAGAGTGAAAAAGAGAGCACAGTGTGAAAAAAAGGGTAAAGAGGGGGGTTGACTGATTGCAGAGAGTTGAGTGCAGGGCCTGGCAGCAGGTTTAGGATAGAAACTCAGAAGATTAAGAGCCTCATCTAGAAACTGGAGTGAAATTGAAATCCTCCGGTTTCTAGTGGAAGCTGTAAATACAGAGTAGATTCCAGCGGTTAATTTAACTCAACCACGGAGATATTATTGTGAGGGAAATGCAGCCAGCGGATTTAACTCTGTATTAAGAGTTTCCTCATGAAATTGAATGATTTTCCGTTCCCTCTAAACATTAAATGGGGCCATATCTACTGCGTGACAAAGAGATTGAGTATCCCCATGCACATCTGTGTTTGCAGTCTCCCTACAAGTCTAAAGGCTATTTAATTATGACATTTGTTTTTGTGCTGTGTTGCATTGTGTATCTGTATTTTGCATGAACACTCCTTATGAAAAGATAATGTTTATATGCAACAAGTAAGAACACTTTATCGATTGCTTGCCAAACAGATTGGGCACCCGCAAAAATATGTCTGTGCTTAAGTTCTCCTATGTTCTCAATGTTCTTGCGTCATAACCTCTGTACCTTGTGTTGCATAAAGAGAGAGAGAGAGAGTGTGTGTGTGTGTTATATATATATATATATATATATATATATATATATGTATATATACACATAAATACAAATGCTGATTCCTTCTTCCCAAACAGCACGCCGTAGACCAAGAATTGCAAAGCGGTTGTTTATTTCAGGCTTCTGACACACTCAACGCGTTTCGGGGAGAACCCCTTGATCACTGTGGGATATATTATCTACTGGCGGTCGCCAGTAGATAGTTATAGTTAGGACCTATTATCCATAGGAAATTCACAACATTCTATTTCCAATAACTTTGGCGCCAATTGATGAATCTTCGCGAAATTTTCAAAACTCGTGGGGCGCTCCGGTCTGCTCCTATCCTGAAAGTTTCGGGGTGATTCGGCAAGCGGGGGCCGAGAAAAAGGGGGTCCCAAAACGTGTTTTCTCCATGTTAATTCCCATAGGAAATTTTAGACACGGCTACAGCCCGAACTGCTGAACGGAATTACACCAAATTTGGCAAAAAGGTAGCGCTTGGTTCAGAAAGCGACCTTTTTTTTAAATGGTGTAAATCCGTTCAGTAGTTGCGGAGAAATTCAAAAAATAAGAGTCAAAAAATCAATTTCCCATAGGAAACTTTATGCAAGGCTACAGCCCGAACTGCTGAACGGAATTACACCAAATTTGGCAAACAGGTAGCCCTTGGTTCAGAGTCGTGCCTTTTGGTTAAATGGTGTAAATCCGTGCAGTAGTTCCTGAGAAAATCAAAAGTAAAATCACATATATATCTGGGCGGAGCCTAACCACACATGTCATTGTGAGATCTGATTGGCTGTCAGCACTTCATCCTGGAATTGCTGGCAGCCATCTTGGGACCAATATACATGATAGTACCCCATTGAAATGCATTGTAGTGAATCAAAGATTTTGAGGGTTACCAAAAGGAGAACTATAAAGGGTGATAACAGACTTTAGTTACATTAGAATTCATTTGTTGATGGTACCATACTAATTTCAGGAATTGTGGTGTGTTCTAAGGTGATTTTACCCTGTGAAAAACCTTCTGCTGGGATATCATGAATCATGTTTGAGAGAAAACTATTTTCACATGCTTGTCCCATAGAGTTTTGGAAGGTGCTCCAGAAGCTAAAATGAGAGCATATTTTCTGTAAATTCACATTATCTTTCTCAGTCATGTGAGAGTGAAGTCTGACATTCTCAGTAAAACATGTACATCCAACAAGGGCAGAGACTGTCAGTTGATTCCTTTGTGTTCTACTGCAGCTTCCCAGAGTGTTCTAAAGAACAACTAGAGTGCTAACAGCCTTACTTATGACAAAAGTATGGCACACCTGAAGCCATCTTGATTGGAATAAACTGGTAACACTTAAAACATTTAATTTAAAAAGGAACAAAATGATGGGGTTCATTTTGTCATAGAAATTATGGTTAGTGCTGTAGAAAGAAAAATTAAGACATGTTTCAAGTGTGATCTCAAATATCTTCCTGTTATATTTCAACAGGAGCAGCCTGCCAGTTGATGCCTTTGTGTTCTACTGCAGCTTCCCAGAGTGTTCTAAAGAACAACTAGAGCGCTAACAGCCTTACTTATGACAAAAGTATGGCACACCTGAAGCCATCTTGATTGGAATACACCGGTAACACTTAAAACATTTAATTTAAAAAGGAACAAAATGAGGGGGTTCTTTTTGAAATAGAAATTATGGTTAGTGCTGCAGAAAGAAAAATTAGGGCATGTTTTAAGTGAGATCTCAAATCCTCTTCTATTTCATTAGAAAATTCTGACATGCAGACTGAAACAATCACTTTCAATACCAGCAGCAGACTTCCAGTTAACTCCCTGGTGAGCAGTAGCTTTACTACAGTGATCTAATGAGCAACTAGAGTGCTAACATTCTGAATTTATGGCAAATGTGAGACACATCTGAATGCCTTCTTGATGGAATCAAAGTAAAAACTGAAAGCATTTCCTACTGAGGAGACTGCAGTAAATGAGGAAATTAGGAAACTTCATAACAAAGAAGTCTTCCAAGATGGCCACCAGAGAAAAAAGAGCCCAAATGTAGCACAAATATTACCCAGATGTAGCCCACATATAGCCCAATGACAAAAGTGTGCAAAACACTTTTTATTTTTAGTTTTTTTGCAGTTTTATGTAGTGCAGACTGGTCAGGTATTGGAGCGTTGCATCTTAAAACATGACCCCCTACACTACAAAAACACCACTGCACTACCCTAAACCCTAAAACACTACCCCCAGCACGACCCCCTACACTACACAAGCACCACTGCACTATCCTAAACCCTAAAACACTACCCCCAGCATGACCCCCTACACTACACAAACACCACTGCACTACCCTAAACCCTAAAACACTACCCCCAGCACGACCACCTACACTACCCAAACACCACGGCACTAACCTAAATCCTAAAACACTACCCCCTACACTACCCAAACACCACTGCACTACCCTAAAACATGACCCACTACACAAACACCACTGCACTACCCTAAACCCTAAAACACTACCCCCAGCACGACCCCCTACACTACACAAGCACCACTGCACTACCCTAAAACACTACCCCCAGCACGACCCCCTACACTACCCAAACACCACTGCACTAACCTAAATCCTAAAACACTACCCCCAGCACGACCCCCTACACTACCCAAACACCACTGCTCTACCCTAAAACATGACCCCCTACACTACACAAACACCACTGCACTACCCTAAAACACTTCCCCCAGCACGACCCCCTACACTACACAAGCACCACTGCACTACCCTAAACCCTAAAACACTACCCCCAGCACGACCCCCTACACTGCCCGAACACCACTGCACTGCCCTAAACCCTGAAACACCAGCCCCTGCACGACCCCCTACACTGCCGGAACACCACTGCACTGCCCTAAACCCTGAAACACCACCCCCAGCATGACCCACTACACTGCCCGAACACCACTGCAATGCCCTAAACCCTGAAACACCAGCCCCAGCACGACCCCGTACACTGCCCGAACACCACTGCACTGCCCTAAACCCTGAAACAACAGCCCCAGCACGACCGCCTACACTGCCCGAAAACCACTGCACTGCCCTAAACCCTGAAACACCAGCCCAAGCACGACACCTACACTGCCCGAACACCACTGCACTGCCCTAAACCCTGAAACACCAGCCCCAGGACGACCCCCTACACTGCCCGAACACCACTGCACTGCCCTAAACCCTGAAACACCAGCCCCAGCAAGACCCCCTACACTGCCCGAATACCACTGCACTGCCCTAAACCCTGAAACACCACCCCCAGCAAGACCCCCTACACTGCCCGAACACCACTGCACTAAACCCTGAAACACCACCGCCAGCAAGACCACCTACACTGCCGAACACCACTGCACTGCCCTAAACCCTGAAACACCACCCCCTGCACGACCCCCTACACTGCCCAAACACCACTGCACTGTTCTAAACCCTGAAACACCACCCCCTGCACGACCCCCTACACTGCCCGAACACCACTGCACTGCCCTAAACCCTGAAACACCACCCCCAGCACGACACCCTACACTGCCCGAACACCACTGCACTGCCCTAAACCCTGAAACACCACCCCCAGCACGACCCCCTACACTGCCCGAACACCACTGCACTGCCCTAAACCCTGAAACACCACCCCCTGTATGACCCCCTACACTGCCGGAACACCACTGCACTGCCCTAAACCCTGAAACACCACCCACAGCATGACCCCCTACACTGCCCGAACACCACTGCACTGCCCTAAACCCTGAAACACTACCCGCAGCACGACCCCCTACACTGCCCGAACACCACTGCACTGCCCTAAACCCTGAAACACTACCCCCAGCAAGACCCCCTACACTGCCCGAACACCACTGCACTGCCCTAAACCCTGAAACATCACCCCCAGCAAGACCCCCTACACTGCCTGAACACCACTGCCCTAAACCCTGAAACACCACCCCCAGCAAGACCCCCTACACTGCCCGAACACCACTGCACTGCCCTAAACCCTGAAACACCACCTCCAGCACAACCCCCTACACTGCCTGAACACCATTGCTCTGCCCTAAACCCTGAAACACAAGCCCCAGCAAGACCCCCTACACTGGCCGAACACCACTGCACTGCCCTAAACCCTGAAACACCAGCCCCAGCACGACCCCCTACACTGCCTGAACACCACTGCACTGCCCTAAACCCTGAAACACCACCCCCTGCACGACCCCCTACACTGCCCGAACACCACTGCACTGCCCTAAACCCTGAATCACCACCCCCTGCACCACCCCCTACACTGCCCGAACACCACTGCACTGCCCTAAACCCTGAAACACTACCCCCTGCACCACCCCCTACACTGCCCGAACACCACTGCACTGCCCTAAACCCTGAAACACCACCCCCAGCACGACCCCTTTACTGCCTGAACACCACTGCACTGCCCTAAACCCTGAAACACCACCCCTGCATGACCCCCTACTCTGCCCGAACACCACTGCACTGCCCTAAACCCTAAAATACTACCCCCAGCCCGACCCCCTACACTACCCGAACACCCTTGCACTACCCTAAACCCTAAAATACTCCCCCAGCACGACCCCCTACACTACCCGAACACGACTGCACTGCCCTAAACCCTCAAACACTCCCCCCAGCACGACCCCCTACACTACCCGAACACCACAGCACTGCCCTAAACCCTAAAACACTCTCCCTAGCACGACCCCCTACACTACCCGAACACCACTGCACTGCCCTAAACCCTAAAACACTCCCCCCAGCACGACCCCCTACACTACCCAAACACCACTGCACTGCCCTAAACCCTAAAACACTACCCCCCGCACGACTCCCTACACTACCCAAAGACCACTGCACTACCCTAAACCCTAAAACACGACCTCCTACACTACACAAACACCACTGCACTACCCTAAACCCTAAAACACTACCCCCAGCACGACTCCCTACACTACCCAAAGACCACTGCACTACCCTAAACCCTAAAACACGACCTCCTACACTACACAAACACCACTGCACTACCCTAAACCCTAAAACACTACCCCCAGCACGACCCCTACACTACACAAACACCACTGCACTACCCTAAACCCTAAAACACTACCCCCTACACTACCCAAACACCACTGCACTACCCTAAACCCTAAAACACTACCCCCAGCAGTACCCCCTACACTACCCAAACACCACTGCACTACCCTAAACCCTAAAACACTACCCCAGCAGTACCCCTACACTACCCAAACACCATTGCACTACCCTAAACCCTAAAACACTACCCCCAGCAGTACCCCCTACACTACCCAAACACCACTGCACTACCCTAAACCCTAAACCACTACCCCCAGCACGACCCCCTACACTACCCAAACACCACTGCACTACCCTAAACCCTAAAACACTACCCCCAGCACGACCCCCATCACTACCCAAACACCACTGCACTACCCTAAACCCTAAAACACTCCCCCAGCACGACTCCCTACACTACCCAAACACCACTGCACTACCCTAAACCCTAAATCTACCCCCAGCATGACCCCCTATACTACACAAACACCACTGCACTACCCTAAACCCTAAAACACTACCCCCAGCACGACCCCCTTCACTACCTAAACACAACTGCACAATTTGTTACAGGCGTTGCAACGCAGGCCTGTGGTGCTTACTGGAAGTACCTGGTGGGCTAGTTGGGCCCCAGGGACCCTCAGGATTCAAGGTGACCTAATCCCCCAACTTAAAACGCGCCACGGGGTGCGTTTGCACAGTGGTGAAGGGAGGGGGCGGGGCCTCAGGTGACATGTGCGCAAACACGCCCTGTGGTGCGTTTTAAGTTGGGGAATTAATTCCCCTTGAATCCTGAGGGACCCTGGGGGCCAACTAGCCCACCAGGTACCTTCAGTAAGCACAACAGAGTTGCGTTGCAGAGGTGAAAAAAGGTGCGTGGCCTCGGAACGCCTCTCTGCAACTCCGCTCTGTGGTCCTAACTGTAGGTACCTGGGGGGCTAGTTGGGCCCCAGGGACCCTCAGGATTCAAGGGGACTTAATCCCGCAACTTAAAACGCGCCACGGGGCGCGTTTGCACACATGTCACCTCAGGCCCCCCTCCCTTCACCACTGTGCAAATGCGCCCTGTAGCGCGTTTTAAGAGGTAGTTTTAATCCCCCTGCCCTATTATGTACTAGGGACTTACAGAGGAGGTCATGCTAATCACAGGGGTACCCCAACGCATAGTGTTCCCTAGTGTATGTAGGTGTTTTCACTGTATTCTAAGTGTCTTTTAGCATAGCACTGGCTCTGGTTAGTCAGAGTTAGTTACCACCAGTACCCGTCTGAAAAAGTTGTGGGCACAGGATGATTTTGCAACAAGGCCTCTTTCTGCTCCTCTGTTGGTTCTTTCTGCACATCTTTTGCTTCTTCCTGCACTTTTCTTCGTCTTTGTGGACTTCTGTTGCTTCTTTCTGCTTTTCTTTTGCTTCTTTCTGTGCGTTTTTTCTTCTTTCTTCACATGTCCTACCTCAGTAGGCATAGTTAGAAACTAGCATTTAAAAAACCTTTGAAATTCACTTAAAAAATCATAGGTTTCAGGCACGTTATAGTTAGAAATTAGCATTTAAAAAACCTTTGAAATTCACTGAAAAAACCATAGGTTTCAGACACGTTATAGTTAGAAATTAGCATTTAAAAAAACCTTTGAAATTCACTGAAAAAACCATAGGTTTTAGGGACAATTATAGTTAGTTGGACATTTCACTGATACACAACCATAGAAATTCCCCCGTTATAGTTAGTTCAGCTAACTATAACTCGCGCCCCCGCAATGCACTGCTGATGACGTCACATATTACATCACTCATGACATGGTCAGTGACATCACTGATGACATCTCAAATGACATCACTGATGACATCATCCATGTGATAATTTCATGCATCTTCTCACACCCTAATATAACTTTTGATACACCCACTCTAAATTACAGACTGCCATTCTCAAAACCATACACACTCCAATACCAATAACTACATACCCACTCACTGATTCTTAGGTCTACACACACACATCTACTCACTCACCCGTACAGTCACTCATACTTACAGTCACTCAGTACAGGACTATCATATGCACTCATACACCTATATAAACACTCACACAACGCCACTCATCCATAGAGGTACTCACACACCTAGTCAGTCATGCAAAAAATTAATCACACACCCATTTACTCACCTATACACTTATACACACACCAGCTCACTTACTCATACAAATACTAGCACATTCTTACGCTCTTATACAATAACTGATACAAGCACACACGCATCCATACAGCCACACTCACAATCACACACTCTCACTTATAGCCATTTGAATACTCTAACACACATATATACTGCCTTTTACATATGTAGTTACTCGCACATGTACCACTGAGATATACATTCACTCACTAACACACCCATACACACACTCACCCACCCAAGCAGTCCATCACAGATGCACTCTTGAAATCATGCACCCAGTGAATCACCCACTCATACATCTATGTACAGAGTCACACACACCCCACCCACACAAACACTCAGGCAGCCATACAGATACTCAGAGAACCAATCAATAACCCATATAGACACTCATGTAGCTATTTGCAAATCCATGCATCCACTTACACACCAACAAACAGACGGATACAGACATTCACACAGTTTAGTCACTAACCCATGCATTCAGTAAGATACGTTTAATCACTCACTTGTAGAGTCAGTTACGCACGTACCAAATCATCCATTCAGACACTTATACACCCACTCATTCTTCAATACGCCTTTCCCTATATATATTAAACATATTTAAACTTTACAGAAACACACAGTCACTGGATGATGTCATCAGTGATGTCATTTGAGATGTCATCAGTGATGTCATCAGTGATGTCACTGACCATGTCATGAGTGATGTAATATGTGACGTCATCAGCAGTGCATTGCGGGGCGCGAGTTATAGTTAGCTGAACTAACTATAACGGGGGAATTTCTATGGTTTTGTACGAGTGAAATGTCCAACTAACTATAACTGTCCCTAAAACCTATGGTTTTTTCAGTGAATATATATATATATATATATATATATATATATATATATATATATATATATATATATATATATTACCTACTGGCGGTCGCCAGTAGGTAGTTATAGTTAGGACCTATTTTCCATAGGAAATTCACAACATTCTATTTCCAATAACTTTGGCGCCGGTTGATGAATCTTCGCGAAATTTTCAAAACTCGTGGGGCGCTCCGGTCTGCTCCTATCCTGAAAGTTTCGGGGTGATTCGGCAAGCGGGGGCCGAGAAAAAAGGGGGGTCCCAAAACGTGTTTTCCCCATGCAATTTTCCATAGGAAACTTTAGACACGGCTACAGCCCGAACTGCTGAACGGAATTACACCAAATTTGGCAAAGAGGTAGTTCTTGGTTCAGAAAGAACCCTTTTTGTTAAATGGTATAATCCGCTCAGTAGTTCCTGAGAAAATCAAAAGTAAAAACATATATATATCTGGGCGGAGCCTAACCACACATATCATCGTGAGATCTGATTGGCTGTCAGCACTTCATCCTGGAATTGCTGGCAGCCATCTTGGGACCAATATAAATGATAGTACCCCATTGAAATGCATTGTAGTGAATCGAAGATTTTGAGGGTTACCAAAAGGAGAACTATAAAGGGTGATAACAGACTTTAGTTACATTAGAATTCATTTGTTGATGGTACCATACTAATTTCAGGAATTGTGGTGTGTTCTAAGGTGATTTTACCCTGTGAAAAACCTTCTGCTGGGATATCATGAATCATGTTTGAGAGAAAACTATTTTCACATGCTTGTCCCATACAGTTTTGGAAGGTGCTCCAGAAGCTAAAATGAGAGCATATTTTCTGTAAATTCACATTATCTTTCTCAGTCATGTGAGAATGAAGTCTGACATTCTCAGTAAAACATGTACATCCAACAAGGGCAGAGACTGTCAGTTGATTCCTTTGTGTTCTACTGCAGCTTCCCAGAGTGTTCTAAAGAACAACTAGAGTACTAACAGCCTTACTTATGACAAAAGTATGGCACACCTGAAGCCATCTTGATTGGAATAAACTGGTAACACTTAAAACATTTAATTTAAAAAGGAACAAAATGAGGGGGTTCATTTTGTCATAGAAATTATGGTTAGTGCTGTAGAAAGAAAAATTAGGACATGTTTTAAGTGAGATCTCAAATATCTTCCTGTTATATTTCAACAGGAGCAGCCTGTCAGTTGATGCCTTTGTGTTCTACTGCAGCTTCCCAGAGTGTTCTAAAGAACAACTAGAGCGCTAACAGTCTTACTTATGACAAAATTATGGCACACCTGAAGACATCTTGATTGGAATAAACTGGTAACACTTAAAACATTTAATTTAAAAAGGAACAAAATGAGGGGGTTCATTTTGTCATAGAAATTATGGTTAGTGCTGTAGAAAGAAAAATTAGGACATGTTTTAAGTGAGATCTCAAATATCTTCCTGTTATATTTCAACAGGAGCAGCCTGTCAGTTGATGCCTTTGTGTTCTACTGCAGCTTCCCAGAGTGTTCTAAAGAACAACTAGAGCGCTAACAGTCTTACTTATGACAAAAGTATGGCACACCTGAAGCCATCTTGATTGGAATAAACTGGTAACACTTAAAACATTTAATTTAAAAAGGAACAAAATGAGGGGGTTCATTTTGCCATAGAAATTATGGTTAGTGCTGTAGAAAGAAAAATTAGGACATGTTTTAAGTGAGATCTCAAATATCTTCCTGTTATATTTCAACAGGAGCAGCCTGTCAGTTGATGCCTTTGTGTTCTACTGCAGCTTCCCGAGTGTTCTAAAGAACAACTAGAGTGCTAACAGCCTTACTTATGACAAAAGTATGGCACACCTGAAGCCATCTTGATTGGAATAAACTGGTAACACTTAAAACATTTAATTTAAAAAGGAACAAAATGAGGGGGTTCATTTTGCCATAGAAATTATGGTTAGTGCTGCAGAAAGAAAATGTAGGGCATGTTTTAAGTGAGATCTCAAATCCTCTTCTATTCCATTAGAAAATTCTGACATGCAGACTGAAACAATCACTTTCAATACCAGCAGTAGACTTCCAGTTAACTCCCTGGTGAGCAGTAGCTTTACTACAGTGATCTAATGAACAACTAGAGTGCTAACATTCTGAATTTATGGCAAATGTGAGACACATCTGAATGCCTTCTTGATGGAATCAAAGTAAAAAACTGAAAGCATTTCCTACTGAGGAGACTGCAGTAAATGACGAAATTAGGAAACTTCATAACAAATAAGTCTCCCAAGATGGCCACCAGAGAAAAAAGAGCCCAAATGTAGCACAAATATCACCCAGATGTAGCCCACATATAGCCAAATGACAGAAGTGTGCAAAACACTTTTTATTTTTAGTTTTTCTGCAGTTTTATATAGTGCAAACTGGTCAGGTATTGGAGCGTTACATCTTACTTGGACCCCTTATTGCGTATTTTGCACGAAGTACATGAGATTGATCTCGCGAAACATTGACCTTTACGATTCTGTTAACCTGAAGTTGCTCTGAACCGGGCTTTGTAACACCCGTTTTTACCTACTGGTTTTAATTAATTCTCACTGTATTGTATTAGGAAAGAGGATTTACTGTTTTTATGTACACTTTTATGATCTATGTTTCTAAATCAGATCAAATAAAGTTTAATGAATTCTATGGCAGGACGGAGGCGAGGATTATGCATATCTTTCCTCACTTTATTTGCATAGCAGTTCAAAGAAAACGTAACACAACAATCATTAAACAAAAGACTACACAAACCCATGAACCATTAGGGGGGTAGTCTCCAAGGCAACTATAGTCCAATCATATCACAGTCCATCGTATATAATATCGTGACGTCCCTTCCGCTTCCTCTTTCTTCACTGCTCGTCAGTTAAATGCATTCCTTACATTCTTGGCTTAATCTGACGTTGCTGCTGTTTGTATAGCGGTTTCTTGTGCACGTTATTAGCATTATTGCCTTGGTATTGTTTCATATTCCCTGCGCAGCAGGCTCTTGCCCGAGCGCGTTCTCCCCTCGCAGTTTCTCCCGCTGTGTGCTCTGCGCGCGGTGAGATCCTGTCAGGCGCGTCTGGTCCGAGCGAGGCAGCTCCGTCGAGCGCTCCCGCTGGTCTTTACGCGCGTTTGGGAATCCGGTCACTCCTTTAGTGTCCGCTTGATTCCCGACCAACCCTCGCCTAATTTTGACACCGCTACGCGGTGATTTCCCCACACGGCCACGTTAGTGACCAGCGCCACCTGGTGGTGGTAATTGGTATTGCGCCTCAGTCTATTCTTATAACAGCTTCGGGGAAAGCCCAGCTGTTGGAGCACCGGCGAGGGGGCTGCCTTAAGGATTTTAAGGGCATTTGTTCTGTGCTCACACCCTCTGCTATCATGTCTTCTCCAGAAGACCATTTTTACTCCTCCTACCAGGAAGTGGAGGAGGAATGGCCCCCAACTTCTCCCTCCAGCAGTGGACCAAGCCCTCTCTCTGGCTATTTCTAGGGCACTGGCTCCTCTTAGGGATCAGGTTGATAAGCTGGCGAAAAGCATCCCTGGGGTGTTCAGTGACCCAGATCTGGTGGTGGCGGGTCCCAGTAGCTCCCAGATGGGGAATAAAAGGGCCGTTAAGCATAACGCGGGGCACTTGGAAGGATTTGATAAACTTACGGAGACCTTCCTCAAGAGTGCGCGAACGCTAAAACATGCACCCTGCCGGGAGGAGGAGGGGCCCGGAGAAAATTGCGACACTGTCACCACTATTGTAGACCCCGACGGCGGGTTTCCCTTAGAGGGAGAGGGTGTATCGGAGGACGATTTCTCCTCCGATGAGGATGAGGACTCGGGGCGTCCCTGGCGTCCAGAGTCCCACTCCTCTCAGTCCCCGGTTGGGGATGGGGTCCACTCGGACATGTTCGAGCCTACCCAAATTTACCATCCTAGGTCAGCGGAGTGGACACCTGACGCCAAAGTGGCAGAGTATGTGGTGGGGAAAATCCATCAACCCCTTGAAAGGGAGGTCAGGAATAGGATGAGGGGAGAATGCCCCAGGCCCTCACTGAAGGGGAAGGTGGCACACACGCCTGAAATTGATGAGAAACTATGTACCTTTTTCTCCAAGTATATGAGGGATCCCAAGAAAGGAATTGATAGGTCTTGGACGTGGTAGGGCCCTTGACCCAAATTATTCAATTGACGGAGCGTTCCAAAGAGTCAGGATCCCCTTTGTCCACGGATATTGTGGCTGGTTGGGCGCACTACCCTAAACCCTAAAACACTACCCCCTCCACTACCCAAACACCACTGCACTACCCTAAACCCTAAAACACTACCCCAGCACGACACCCTACACTACCCAAACATAACTGCACTACCCTAAACCCTAAAACACTACCACCAGCACGACTCCCTACACTACCCAAACACCACTGCACTACCCTAAACCCTAAATCTACCCACAGCACAACCCCCTACACTACACAAACACCACTGCACTACCCTAAACCCTAAAACACTACCCCCAGCACGACCCCTTCACTACACAAACACCCCTGCACTGCCTTAAACCCTAAATCTACCCCCAGCATGACCCCCTACACTACACAAACACCACTGCACTACCCTAAACCCTAAAACACTACCCCCAGCACGACCCCCTTCACTACCCAAACACAACTGCACTACCCTAAACCCCTACCCCCAGCATGACCCCCTTCACTACCCAAACACAACTGCACTACCCTAAACTCAAAAACACGACCCCCTACACTACCCAAACACCACTGCACGACCCTAAACCCTAAAACACGACCCCCTACACTACACAAACACCACTGCACTACCCTAAACCCTAAAACACTAGAACCCAGCACGACCCCCTACAGTACACAAACACCACTGCACTACCCTAAACCCTAAAACACTACCCCCAGCACGACCCCCTACACTACACAAACACCACTGCACTACCGTAAACCCAAAACACTACCCCAGCACTACACCCTACACTACCCAAACACCACTGCACTACCCTAAACCCTAAAACACTACCCCCAGCATGACCCCCTACACTACACAAACACCACTGCACTACCCTAAACCCTAAAACTCTACCCCCAGCACGACCCCCTACACTACCCAAACACCACTGCACTACCCTAAAACACTACCCCCAGCACGACTCCCTACACTACACAAACACCATTGAACTACCCTAAACCCTAAACCACTACCCCCAGCACGACTCCCTACACTACCCAAACACCACTGCACTACACTAAACCCTAAATCTACCCCCAGCATGACCTCCCACACTACACAAACACCACTGCACTACTCTAAACCCTAAAACACTACCCCCAGCACGACCCCCTACACTACCCAAACACCACTGCACTACCCTAAACCCTAAAACACGACCCCCTACACTACACAAACACAACTGCACTACCCTAAAACACTACCCACAGCATGACCCCCTACACTACACAAACACCACTGCACTACCCTAAACCCTAAAACACTACCCCCAGCATGACCCCCTACACTACACAAACACCACTGCACTACCCTAAACCCCCCTACACTATACAAACACCACTGCATTACTCTAAACCCTAAAACACAACCCCCAGCACGACCCCCTCACAACACAAACACCACTGCACTACCCTAAACCCTAAATCGACCCCCAGCACGACCCCCTACACTACCCAAACACCACTGCCATACCCTAAACCCTAAAACACTACCCCCAGCATGAACCCCTACACTACCTAAACACCACTGCACTACCCTAAACCCTAAAACACTACCCCCAGCATGACCCCCTACACTACACAAACACCACTGCACTACCCTAAACCCTAAAACACTACCCCAGCACTACCACCTACACTACCCAAACACCACTGCCCTAACATAAACCCTAAAACACTACCCCCAGCACAACCCCCTACACTACACAAACATCACTGCACTACCCTAAACCCTAAAACACTACCCCCAGCACGACTCCCTAAACTACCCAAACACCACTGCACTACCCTAAACCCTAAATCTACCCCCAGCATGACCCCCTACACTACCCAAACACCACTGCACTACCCTAAACCATAAAACACTACCCCCAGCATGACCCCCTACACTACACAAACACACTGCACTACCCTAAACCCTAAAACACTTCCACCAGCATGACCCCCTACACTACTCAAACACCACTGCACTACCCTAAACCCTAAAACACTACCCCAGCACGACCCCCTACACTACCCATACACCACTGCACTACCCTAAACCCTAAAACACTACCCCAGCACGACCCCCTACACTACTGCACTACCCTAAACCCTAAAACACTACCCCCAGCACGACCCCCTACACTACCCAAACACCACTGCACTACCCTAAACCCTAAAACACTACCCCCAGCACGACCCCCTAAACCACCCAAACACCACTGCACTACCCTAAACCCTAGAAAAGAAACCCCCACCCCATGCCCAATCCCCCTTACCTCTCACTCCTCGTGGTTCCTCTCTCCTCATGCTGCTTCACGTCGTCTCTGAGGGGCGGTGCACGTCGTTGTGAGGAAACGGAACAGCCTCTGTTTCCTTACAACGACATGGATCGTCTACATGTTTTTTAGAACGCTTGGTCATTTACCATACATACCTTTACAACAAAATTCGTTGTAAAGGCATGCGTGGTAAATGACCATGCGTTCTAAAGAAATGCGTAGTAATGACTTCGTGATGTACACCGCATGCGTGGTAATGCATGCGTTGTAATGGTATCGCAAAGTAAAAAAGTTGTTGTAACGGCTGTTTACCGATCGAAGCTGGCCCCTGTTCGTCAGTGAGACGTTTATTTGATTAATTAGGAGGAAGGAATGTGTTTTTTTTACCGAAAAGTGCATTCCCGGCTGTTGTATTGTGAAAGTGTCCGCGTGGCCTGGTTTCACTTCCGGTGAGAGAGTGGAAGAGTCTGTTTGGATCTAAAGGAGTTCTGTTGTTGGACGGGGCCGGCGCGACATGTCATCAGAAAACATAGCTAATGGAAAGCGTCCTCCCTGAAGTGTGGAGCAGTGCCATGAGAGGTCAACGAGTGTGCGTCCCACCGCAGTATGACCGTACCGCGTGACCCATGTGCCGCCTCCAGGGTACGGGAGGCAGAAGCGGCATCGCAGGTCCTCTTGAAGACCGTTGTAGCACTAATTCTACATTTTGGTACTAGGGCATTTTAACTTCGTTGTTCCTGCCAGATACAAAGAGAAGATCCTGTGTTATTCAGTGCCCTCGTTACCTTTTTTGTGGGTTGTGGTGCTTGTCACTTCGCTGTCCCGCCGGTGCACACGACTGGGCACCCCACCTCGTGTGCCATCTGCAGGGCCTCTGCCCTCGGATCACTGGTTTCGGTTTCTGGAGTGGCAACATAAACAGTTGCTCTCAAAGGACTTGCCTGAACAGTTAGGTGAATATCCCCTGCACCAGCATTCCACGGAAATTCTTTCCTAGCTCTCCCACGTCAACGAGGGCGTCATAATAGCACGGGTCCGCTCGCGACACCGTATGACGTCATCGGAGCCATAAGAGGACCTCGTCGGCGTGCTGACGTCAGTTCCACCCATTTTTTCCATGCCACCGAGGCAAACAGGGGACCTAGACATTTTCACATGTATACATAGTATAATAAATATATATATATTCACTGAAAAAACCATAGGTTTCAGACACGTTATAGTTAGAAATTAGCATTTAAAAAACCTTAGAAATTCACTGAAAAAACCATAAGTTTCAGGCACGTTATAGTTAGAAATTAGCATTTAAAAAACCTTAGAAATTCACTGAAAAAACCATAGGTTTCAGGGGCGTTATAGTTAGTTGGACATTTCACTCGTACAAAACCATAGAAATTCCACCGTTATAGTTAGTTCAGCTAACTATAACTCGCGCGCCCGCAATGCACTGCTGATGACGTCACATATTACATCACTCATGACATGGTCAGTGACATCACTCATGACATCACTGATGACATCTCAAATGACATCACTGATGACATCACTGATGACATCATCTAGTGAATGTGTGTTTTTCTGAAAATTAAATATGTTTTATATATGTATATCTCAAGGTCGATGGAAGAATAAATGGGTATATAAGTGTCTAAATGGATGATTTTTTTGTAAAATTGATTGTATAACTGACTAAGTGTATCTTAGTGAATACATGGGTTAGTGAGTAATGTTTAAATATGAAAATATCTGTATCAGTCTCTCACTTTGTGTATAAGTGGCTGCATGGGTTGGTGAGTAGCTACATGAGTGTCTATATGGGTTATTAGTTGGTTTTTTGAGTATCAGTATGAGTGTCTGAGTGTCTGTATGGTTCGGTGGGGGTATTACTTAGTGCATAGATGCATGAATGAGTGACTCACTGTTTGTATGTGTTGTAGACAGCATGTGTGCAGGACTGTATAGGTGGATGAGTATGTGTATGGGTGTGTTAGTGAGTGAATGACTGTCTCAATAGTGTCTTTATGAGTAACTACATATGTTTTAAACTAGTGTATGTGAGTATTGGTGTATATAAGTGAGTATATGTGAGAGTGAGAGATTGGAAGAGTTCCTGTACAAATAAGTAGGTGTTTCTATAAGTGATTGTTTAAGAGAGTAAGTATGTGTAAGTTTCTGTAGACGTAAGTGTGGTAGTGTGTGTATAACTGTATATTCAAGTAAATGGATGTTTGCTACTTTGTTTGCATGTGTGACTATGTGTGTGAGTAACTCTATGGATGAGTGGCGGTGTGTAACAGGATGTATAGGTGTATGAGTACATATGATGAGTGAGTACATGTATGAGTGACTGTATAGGGACTGTTGGTGAATGAGTGGATGTGTGTGTAGATCTTGGAATTACTGAATAGGTGTGTTGTAACTGGTATTGGTATGTCCATTGTTTTGAAAATGTTAGTTTGTATTTTTGAGTGTGTGTATCAAAGGTTATATTAGGGTGAGAGGAGGTCTGCCACTCTAGCACAAGGATGATGTCATCAGTGATGTCATCAGTGATGTCATTTGAGATGTCATCAGTGATGTCATGAGTGATGTCACTGACCATGTCATGAGTGATGTAATATGTGACGTCATCAGCAGTGCATTGCGGGCGCGCGAGTTATAGTTAGCTGAACTAACTATAACGGGGGAATTTCTATGGTTTTGTACGAGTGAAATGTCCAACTAACTATAACGCCCCTGAAACCTATGGTTTTTTCAGTGAATATATATATATATATATATATAAACTCCGAGAAAATCACCACTCACATTTGGCAGTAATTATCCAGCACTCCATGGGGCAATTTTTCACTCGGTTTTTATTTTGTTTATAGTGACGGCATCTATATATATATATATACGTCCTGGGGCTGTGCAATTGTTTATATGACATTGACATAGACAGAGATATTTTGCTCTTTCCCTGTTTCATATTCTGTTTCTACTCTATGTATACATGAAGCTGCTCAATACGTGTTCCTTCTTACACCGTCGACACAACCCTCCCCTCCTACTCACTACCATGTTATTGCTGATCTTTTTTGATTCCATTTAGAATGAAACAGAGTCCCTGCTATTCACTTGTTTGACAACTGTTTTTGAAAGTTATGCTTGAGGCATGTTATGTGTAGACCAGACCCTTGGTGAAATGTGGTTTGGAATGCAAAGCGCAGTAATACTTTACCTGAGATCTTCAAAACTGCCACACAACATAGTGCACCACCCAAAGCTGCTGGCTGCGTTGCGTGACAGGGAGAGAACAGGAAAACGCAATATCTACAGAGAGATGGCACTATCCTGCTCTCTCCCTAGCGCTGGTGCACAATTAGGCTGCCGAGCACCATGCACACACCTTTGTGCCACAGTACATGAGTCTAGCATATGTGTTGCACTGGAAGGATATCCTTCCAGTACAAAATACTGTGCTTAGACAAACTTTAAAACTTTTCCCATGTGGAATGTGTGCAGGACAGAACAGCACATATGCTTAGTGAGAACATTTATGAGGAATAAAAGCTTTTCTCCTTTTTAACGCCTGCTTTCAAGTGGCGTTATTTTTGGGTGAAAACCCTGTCTACTATTGTTAGTATGTAGGGTTTTGTATCAAAACAGGAACGGCTATGTACAACCCATGAAACGCCCCTTGACGCAAAGTAATGCAATGCGGCGCTTGGCACTGCTTTCTATTACTTTCAGGCAACTTTTCAGCACAATACAAGCTTTGCACTGGAAAGTAAATCAAAAAACAGTTTGCGCAGGTTTGTGCAAATGTTTTGATGCAAACTCAGTGCAAAATGTTTGTAAATCTGCCCCCTAGTTCGTAGAGCAGAGCTATATAACGAGGTGAATAAATAAGTGCCACCTGTGCTTATGGTGTGGTGTCTGCTTTGACAATGTAACTGAAATAAAGAGCAGTGGAAGCCGCCAGCTTGCGCCCAATCATCATTCAACCTTATGCTTTCCTTCGATATTACAGTGACCTGCCAGGCCAGCAATGTGCAGTATTTTTTGTGGTATATCCCCTCTATATCGCACGCTTTAGATCACAAGACAATTATATGGCATCCACTACATCGACCTAACCACTACATCACAAGGTAAATTTTTAAGTAAGTATAATTGATGAAAGCAATTGTTAATAGAGTAAGTGGAGGTAAAACAGTAATAAGGACGATGTAACAAAGGTGATGTACCAGATGTGCAGTAACCCAAGGGCAAAATTAGCGACCTCGATGTTGATAATATTGACCGCAATATAGTACGACACAGCATTAGAGCAGGGCTGCTGCCCTCCTGCGGACAGTGATCAGTGATATTTAGCCAATGCTATGGATTGAGCTTGGTAGGAGCTGGACATTTCGTGTTTCCGCCCACCGGCACGTGATTTATTTTTTTGTTATGTGCAACGGTGGGATTAAAATCTGTGACTTTGCACAAAAACAGAGCCTTTCCCATCAATGCAGGGCCGAAGGGAATCAGCAGTGTTTCTTTGAAAAGGAAGTCCTGACGGCTTCCCAGACTGACCATCTGGGACCCTTGGCACTCAGTCAAGGGCAAGGAGAAAAAACAGAAAAGGAAAAGGGAGACAAAAAAGTAATTCAATTGAAATTTGGAGCCGCATCCAAGAGCAGCTGATCTCCTGCTCGAATGAGCAGCAGGAGGGGATCTCACTCCAGCCAAAAAAGTATTGTCTTCCCTCAAGTTCAGTGTTGGGATGGAGCCAGACCACCACATGTTTAATGCAACCAGGTGGGAAACCTTGAGGTCTAATGATCTCTTCTTCCCCGAGGGATGACCTTAGCTTGGGTGGGCGGCAGAGAAAGTATTAGACCCCACCATCTGAAAGAGTATACCATGTGCAGTTACTGCACCCCGCTGCTCACAGTGCGCGCGAATCCAAGAAGTGACGTGATGAGGTACAATATTGTTAGACGCAGCTGAGCATGTGGGGCTTGTTCAAGTTCCTTGTCCTAATAAAGGCCTGCTCTGTAACTGTATGTGACTCTCTCCAAAAACTAAAGGCTGCGATGCCTGTTATTGGACTAACCATAAATTGTGTGAAGTTGAGCTAATGCATACACTTATGATGTCTCCCTTAACACGGGTTCCTTGCAATCGCAACAGTCACAGACTGAGGCTGGTGGCTCAATGGACATATCCATCCACGTCAGGTGTTTGTGTTTGACACCATGGTCCCAGGTTCGAACATTGGTGGATCCACTCCCCCTGTGAGGTCTGTAAAATCAATACCATTGAGCTGGGTAGTTGTAAACATTAGTCATTCAGTGGTAAAATACCCCACGTGGCGTATGCGCATTATGTTAATATATAGCGCACGCCTTTCATTGAGAATTCTGGAGGTGACTGAAAAGAACTGCCCCTCCAGGTCCAGGAGTCTGGCAGCAAATGCAATTTCTCTGAACCTATAAGCGTGGCCACTGGAGAAATAGGATTTTGGGGTTGCAATTTCTTTTTGTCGAAATGTGAATTTGAGGCATTTGCTACAGAATTTTCAATGTGCCTCACATTGTATAGATTTTTTTAAGAAGTTTATTTTAGCTCATAGGAAAGAAAAGCTTGCTGCCCATGGGGGTGGAAAAATGCATTTCTGAATGTTAACCTATCACTTTTCACAAGCTGATTGCTTGTCAGAGAAAAACTAAAAGGTAATGAGTGGGATGTTTCATTTTAGCGACTAGTAATTACTCTGGTCTGCATTCCAGCTGATTTTTTGGGTTACTGTGCTACTAAAGACAGGGACGAACCATATGCTTATAGGTATTGGCCCTGACCTGATAGGAACAGTCTAGTTTGATTGTAGTATTTAGGCATTTAAGGAGGTGTCAAATTTGCACAGGTAGTGTAAGCATATACCAATGAAGGGCTGGGGGAAAGGCTTCTATCTGCAGCAGGAATCAAAAAATACATTTACGCAAATGTTGATGTAAAGGGGGTGGTGGTCTGGAAGTGGGAACTTAAGATATCATCTTAAAAGGTCATGCCGCATCTGCAGTTGTATGCCCTGACGCATTTGTTACTCCACATAGCCCTTTTTAAAACAATTCTGTTTTGGCTGGCATCTTTATCTCTTATATTTCAGCATTTGATGCTCACTTTCGTTCTGGGGGCTTAAAGGAGTAACAGCCTTCGAAGACTAGGGGCCTGATTTTGAGTTCAACCGATGGGTTACTCCATCACAAGCATGACGGATATCTCGCACGCCGTATCACAAGTGCCATTGGATATAAAGCACTTTAAAAAAAAAAATCTTTATTCCTGCATTTAAAGACAATACAATTACAAACTGCATTGCAACAAAATAAAGGTAGACATACGATTAGATGAAATAGCGCATCAGGTAAAAGCAGACAGCACACAAAGAAACTGCAATCCTCAAATGAACAGTGAAATGGATAGCCGACAAAGGCCTATATTATACAATTGCATCTCCACAAATCACTATACTAATGTTCACAAAAATGCAACCTGCCATTACAGCCTGTGAGTAGGTATAAGAAATGATGAAGCTGTCTTGAGTGAAAATCAGTAAAAAGACTACTTAGGGGCCAATTCCGATGTCAGTCGGAAAGGCTCCGAATGGCGGGTCAGCCGAATCCAATTCGGAACCCGGCTTTCCGACCGATTCGGAAAGTTTTCCGAACGACCGATTATGATAGTCGGAAAGCGTTCGGACTTTCCGACTCGGTTCCTAATGGCATTTGGAGTAACTGAGTTGTTTGGAGCCGACTCGTACGGGTTTACGGACCACGTTTCCGACCGACGTATTACGATGTCGGATTCGGACAGCCTTTCCAAATCGGTTGTTCCGACACGGATCGGCTGTCGGAATCTGACTTTGCGGCTCCCCTTCACCGGGAGCCTTCCGAATGGGGCCCGTGGGGGTACCCATGGGACCCCTCTTTCCAACCATGCACAGTGTGGCTGGCACCATACGGTGCCCGCCACAGTGTGCACGATTTTCCCCACCCACCCCTATCTTCAATGGGAGCCTGTGTATTCGGTCGGAACACAGGCTCCCATTGAAGTCAATGGGAGTCCGAACGAATGGTATTCGGTACCATCGTAATCAGTCGGTCGGACTCCCCGAATCCGATTCGGTCGGAAACCATTCCGAGACCGCTTCGGTCAGAATGCTTTCCGACCGACATCGTAATGAGGCCCTTAGTCTGGATTTAGAGTTGACAGATAAGAGTGTAGCGGGCCCAATATTCTCGTGATTTAACTGTTCCCGGTAAGGTTCTAGCATAGGTCGCTGACCAATCCTCGCACATTGACATGTCTCTAAGCCAGTCCTGAAATTTTGCAACCTGCCTACTTCCACTTAACATGGCCACTCTAGGTGTGCCCGACAGCAGTCCAGTGGCAGTGAACCTACGGAGGTTTCTAGGTATTTCCCTAACAGAGCCCAGCAAATTCACAGTAGGGGTGAGTTGAAAAGTATGGTCTGTCATGGTGCCTCCACCACTGCAAAAACAACAATTGATCGACAGAATGCAGAACAATGCCATACATTCACCCCAGTACAGAGATCTGGGCCTAAATCCATCGTTTTTTTGCACACCATGCCATTCCAGTTTGAACCCAGCCATATGCAAATCAGTCTTGACCCTGTGCCCAATGGGAACAGTCCAGCACGAACTGCCAGGCCAGGTCCTCCCTGGAGTGGAAACAAGCATCCTAGAACCGGTTTCGGGGTTTCACCCCTCATCAGCCAGGATAGCTTGACTCCAGTGGCACGGAGAGCACGGGACCCACGTCTGGGCATACCCGTCCCACTCGGGGTGACAAATGCAAAAACAACAATTGATGGACAGAATGCAGAACAATGGCATACATTCACTCCAGTACAGAGATCTGGGCCTAAATCCATAGTTTTTTTTGCTCACCATGCCATTCCAGCTTGAACCCAGCCATATGCAAATCAGTCTTGACCCTGTGCCCAGTGGGAACAGTCCAGCACGAACTGCCAGGCCAGGTCCTCCCTGGACTGGAAACAAGCATCCTAGGACTGGTTTCGGGGTTTTACCCCTCAACAACCAGGATAGCTTGACTCCAGTGGCATGGAGAGCACGGGACCCACGTCTGGGCATTCCCGTCCCACTCGGGGTGACAAATACAAAAACAATTGATGGACAGAATGCAGAACAATGTCATACATTCACACCAGTACAGAGATCTGGGCCTAAATCCATCGTTTTTTTGCTCACCATGCCATTCCAGTTTGAACCCAGCCATATGCAAATCAGTCTTGACCCTGTGGCCAATGGGAACAGTGCAGCACGAACTGCCAGGCCAGGTCCTCCCTGGACTGGAAACAAGCATCCTAGGACCGGTTTTCGGGGTTTCACCTCTCATCAGCCAGGATAGCTTGACTCCAGTGGCATGGAGAGCACGGGACCCACGTCTGGGCATACCCGTCCCACTCGGGGTGACAAATGCAAAAACAACAATTGATGGATAGAATGCAGAACAATGTCATACATTCACCCCCAGTACAGAGATCTGGGCCTAAATCCATCGTTTTTTTGCTCACCATGCCATTCCAGTTTGAACCCAGCCATATGCAAATCAGTCTTGACCCTGTGCCCAATGGGAACAGTCCAGCACGAACTGCCAGGCCAGGTCATCCCTGGACTGGAAACAAGCATGCTAGGACCGGTTTCTGGGTTTCACCTCTCATCAGCCAGGATAGCTTGACCCCAGTGGCATGGAGAGCACAGGACCCACGTCTGGGCATACCTGTCCCACTCGGGGTGACACCGCTTCCAAAATCTGGCCACTGCCGAAAAGGACCGGTCCAGATGAATAAAATCTGCACCCATGACACCACATCATGTACATTTGTATCATCAGTGTGATAATAACGAGCAAGATCTACCGGAGAGAGGTATGCCCTGTGCAAATACTTATAAAGGATTAAGCGGAATCTACCATTTGGGGATGCTTCCTTTGTTTATTGACAACAAAATTTCCATACGTCATCTGCTATGTTCGCTCCCAAGTCATTCTCCCATGCCAGGCGAGCCCTAGGCAACCATACAGTCCATCACTGCATTGTATAATCTTGTAAAAAGTTTACATTGTTGTGGGTTATAAAGCAGGATTGCCAATAACAGCCATTACAGTGGTTCCTTTGGAAATGTATCAAAGAGACGACGTACCTTGTAAGATAGTTTACCATAGGTAAGGACATCTATCATGGAGGCAAGGGAATTGCCCAAATATTCTTGGTAAGTTCTGAACTTGTGGGCGATAAATAAATCACCCAGTGCTGTGATGTGTTTGTTAGCTAGCGATTGCAGCAGCTCAGGGGTACAGTTAAACTGCAGTATTCTGTAAAACTTAATGGGTATGTGTGGTAAGTATGGTATTGAGACATTACACAAAGCCATTGACCTATCCAAGCCTAGACAGTTCACTAAACAGTATGACTTTCCTGAGTTGGTCTAGAAAATGACATATATGGGGCAGCAGGGAGGGGAGTGGGGTAAATGAGGCCTCGTTTAATAACAACAAGGGGCATGTTTGCTATTGTACACCCAGTGGTGGATAAACTGCACCTGTGCTATTAGATAGAAAGCCTCAAAATTGGGGGCAGCAAACCCCCCATGGTACAGGAGCTGTAGTGTGTGCCAGCCACACGAGGTTGAAGGCCCACCCAAGATAATTTAATAATAAGGGAGTGTCATTGAGTATCAGAATTTGTGGGAACAATTAGAGAAATTTTAGCAAAACAATCATTTACATCAATGCGATCCTGCGCCTAAAGATAGCTACAAGATGATCCATCTATCGACCCAGGAGTGTAAAGCCTTGAGAGAGCGCCCGTAAATTTCACGTATAATAGTAGAGATATCGGTGTGGTAAATAATACCTAAATATCTAGTTGGTTCGGTCCGCCACTGTAAGTGGTAGGATGTGTCTGGTCTGATGGTGGCCTTTGTCAGAGGGAACACCGATAGATTTGGACCAATTTATCCGGAGGCTGGACCAGCGACCAAATTCAATGACTTGTTCGACAATAGGAGTCAAATTAACTGAAGGATTGGAAATCACTAACTTCGCATCATCAGCATGCATGGCTAATAGCGTATATCAAAACCCCATATTAACACCTCATCGGTGGTAGAACTTGCGCAAGGCACACGCCATAGGCTCGACAGTGAGTGCAAAAAGAAGGAGTGATAACAGGCATTCGTGCCACGCCGGATCATAAATGGCTCACACAAACCATCATTTAAGCGCAGCCTAGCTGATGGATCAGTTTACAGTAGCTGAATCCACTTGACAAATGCCCCACCTAGGTCTAATTGGGGCAGTACAGTAATCAGAAAAGGCCCCTCAACAGTATCAAATGCTGTGGCGGCATCTAAGAACACCACAGAGATAGGCATATCAGGGTTTAGTTGATGAGGAACAGCAAATAATGAACATAGGTTGTCCACCGTGCAGCAGCTGGGAATAAAGCCAGACTGGGCTGGCCGAATCAGCCCTGGCATCAATGGGAACAATCTCTTGGTGAGCAGTTTGGCAAGAATTTTACAGTCAACATTGATAAGCAACAGGGGCTGATAGGACTCACATTTATTCGGAGGGTTATCAGGTTTCAGCAGTGTAATGATAATTTCTTCTCTCATTGTCTGGGGCAGTTTCCCCCCTGGAAGGCTTCCTCATAAAAAGCCAACAATATAGGTGCTAATTCATCCGCATATGTATTATAAATTTCAGCCGTGAAGCCATCACTGCCCGGTGCCTTCCCATTATTCAATTGTTTGATAACGTGCTTAATCTCTGCTATAGATGGTGGTTGACCCAACACCTCCCGTTCCACCCTGTCCAACCAGGCCATAGTCATTTTATCCAAATAAGAGGTCACATCTGCGGGGGTCGCCGTTGACTGTAACGTATATAGCTGTTGGTAAAAAGTGGCAAACTCCTATTGTATATTGGCAGGGTCATATAATGCTTGCCAGTCGGGTGTCTCTTCCCAAAAAACATGATTAGCTGCCCACTTGGGTTTGAGCAGGGCAGCAAGTGTGTGGCTCGGTCTGTCTCCTTCACCATATCACCTGGCCTGAGAGTGTTTGCTCAAAAATGTAACTTCCCTATCTGCCTCTTACTGGAACTGTAACAGGAGAGATCCCGAATGTCAAGTTCTAACATGGCCAGTCTACTCCTTATGGATTTAAGAATTTCATGTCCTTTGACTATACAGTCGTCCCATATGACCACCTTCAGGGCTTCTCAGAAGGTAGCAACTGTAGTTACAGTCTTTGTTCAGTGTGATATAATCATCTATTGCAGTCCGTGTTTCGTCTTTAAATACAGGATCCAATGAATTTTTGTGTTGGAGTTGCCATAATGGCACCTGCTCCCACTCGTCCGGCAGGGATATCTGCCAGATCATTGGGGAGTGGTGAAATTGAGTCTGCGGTAAGTTTTGAATACGTTTCGTCCATCCCGCTACATCCCGCGAGCCCACCCAGAAGTCAAGACATGAGGAAGTGTCACCTACAGACGAGTGAAAAGTGTGCTCCTGAGTTGTCCCACATAGAGATCTCCAGATATTGAGCAAATCAAACTGTGCCATAACATCCAAAAAGGCTGCACGAGCCCGGGTAAGACGTCACTCGTGGCAGTCAGAGCTGTTGAAGTTAATATCTAAGACTAGGGGGCCGATTCCGATCTCGGCCGGTAGGGCTCCGAATCGGATTCGGCTTAACCGGATCCGATTCGGAGCCCTATTTCCCGACCGATCCGTACGCGCGTCCGGGCGAGCGAGTACGATGCGTATTCGCCGACCGACTCGTCCGGGCGTCCCGACCGCTCCGACCGACTCGATCCCGGGTCGAACCGCACCGACCGACTCGCACGGACAGGACTCGCACCGCGCAATGGAGACGTTCCCCGGCCGGGTAAGTACGATGCGCGCCGCGAGCAGTCCGACCGAGCCGTGCACTCCGGCTCGAAAGAGCTGTCGGAGCCGTACTTTGGGGGTCCGTGTCGGACCCCCCTGTACGCGTAGCCACGCGAGTCGCACACAGGGGGGACCCATGGGTCCCCCCTATCCTGTGCGTGTACGGCGCGAATCGCTTTGCCGCGTACACGCTGTAGGGGGCGCACTTGTCCGCCTCGCACCCATTGAGTCAATGGGAGCCCGCGTACGCGTTGTACGACAGGCTCCCATTGACTTCAATGGGAGTCCGACCGACTCGAGTCCGATGGCATACGTGCGCATCGTACTCGTTCGGTCGGACTGCACGGGTCCGATTCGGTCGGAAATCTCTCCGGGTCCGGCTCGGTCGGGGAGATTTCCGGCCCGAATCGGAATCGGCCCCAAGGTTGTAATCTCCCTCCCAGATAACCCTACGTGGATCAGCTCTCAGGCAGTGCTTGAACACAGATTAGAAAAAGTCAGGACAATCTACGTTGGGCCCATAAGTGTTTATTAACGTAACGTGTGTACCAGAGTAGTCCCTGCACCAACAAGTATTGACCCTCGGGGTCTGTCAAGGTCATGAGGTGTGGAAAAGGCATCTGCTTTCTAATAATGATGGCCACTCCTTTAGAGTAAGAAGCAAAGTAGTGACAAGGGCCCCATGACAGTAAGAACCTCAGCACTCTACCTGGGAAGAGGTGCGTCTCATGTAGAAATATAACATCCGCCTGCTGGTGATTGAGGTGGCAAAAAGCTGACGGCTCTTTCAAGGATTATTCAGACCTTGAACATTCCAAGTGACAAATCTCAGCTGAAGACCGCAACGGTCAGGTGTACGTGTCATGTAAAATCAATAGTGCTGGACCAATAGAGATTGTATGTACTGTCTACCAATAGCATGCCATAGTGTTGCGTAAAACTTGTAGTATGTCTAACAGCCCACCCAACCCTCCCACACCAGGACCCTAACTCTCAGTGATATCCCCAAACATTTTAAACAATCATGTCTAAGAGAAAATACCAGAAAATAATTGGAACCATATAGCTTGATAGAAAGCATAGCCTTAAGCAGGGGCGGGGGAGGGGGGGCAGAGCACTGATGAGGATACAATAACCAGCTAATTGAATATGCAATATTTGATATGAACAGTTGTAGTCAGCGACAATATCTCTAGATTGATCATGACAAGTCTATGCAAGAACTCAGTCCTTAAAATTTGAGCAATGCTGTGATGACATAAAACATACCAAAAAGGGCCCAAACATTTCTAACAGGCATGTAAGTATGAATTCGGGCATAGTTACCACCAGAAGACTTATGCGACAAAAGGAAAATAGTCATTCCACCTCATCTAGAGGTGAGCCATCAGTGTGGCTGTTATGAGACGGATATGACCCTTGTGATGGTGGGTTTTTGTGTAGGAAGGACAGTGCTTCAGCAGATTCAGTAAAGATACTCTGCTGCCCTTCCAGGAGAAAGGTAGCTTGGGTGGCTACAGCGTGGCATAAGGTATGCCATGCTCCTGTAGATTCTTTTTAACAGGGAGGAACTTCCTACGAGCATCTTGTACAGTTTATGTAAAATCAGGGAAAATGTAAGGTGCATCCCCTCATGGCGGACTTCCTTTGCCTCACGAGATAGATGTAGCACGTGATTTCTGTCCCTATAGTTTAAGAACTTAAAAATAATTGGTCTAGGTGGTGCTCCTGGAACTGGCCGGGCTGCCAGAGACCGATGGGCTCGTTCAATAACAAACGATGAGGAAAAGCGATATGCATCATACAGGGTGAGGAGTAGTTTCTCGAAAAAGTCCTCTGTGCGCCCCATCGCAGTAGATTCTGGGACACCAAGAATGCGTATGTTATTCCTCCTGGATCTAGCTTCCAAATCATCATTTTTTAATTGTACTTTGCGCAGCTCTAGATTTAGTTCCTCTAGGGTTTTGGCATGTTGCGTATGGGCATCCTCCACATCTGATATTCGCTGCTCTGCGTTCCTCAGTCTTGTGTATTGCTTGTCCATGCAATATTTCATCTCATCCATGCACCTAGTTAAGGAATCCAGTTTGCACTTAATGGTTGTGAGACTTGTTTTAATTTCTAACAGGAGTGTTTCAATGTCTTCAGCAGGAGGGGAGTCACTCTCAGTCTTTACGTCAGTCTCCAATGACTGGGCAGAAGAAACCATGGGCTGTCGTGCCTACCTTTTCACCTCAAAAGTGAGGCGTTGCTGCTTAGCATCTGATTTGCCCATAATTAATGTACAATTTCCTGACCGAACTCAGGGAAGTGAAAGAAGCTGCAGCAGAGATCCAGCAGGGTAGGCTTGGGATAGGCTGGAGGTCAGCCGCAGAGAGCTCTCCCCTGCCACACAGCGCGAGTCACAGCATAGATGAAAAGGTCTGCGAATGCAATATATAGACACCTTGTCAGGCGGTAGTTCGAAGCAAAACAGTTATATAGATAGCACACTCACTCAGTTACAGGTGGGAGGACATTGCAGACATGTCTCCTCCACAATTCCAGGCCAGCGCTAGGGTATGTGTGTCGTCTAGTGATCCACCAACTCCTCTCAGGTATATTGCAGTAGTATAGGCCGTGCTTAGGCCGCAAACATGTGGAAGCACCGACAGGCTCACTGTAGTTGTCCCTGGCCTGTCCAGCACCCCCAGCGGCTCCCAGCAGGGACCCAGTCAGCTCTGTCAAGACCAGCACAGCTAGCAACTCAGATGACCAGGGCGTAGGCATACTTCACTCAGCGGAAGCCAGGCACTCAGGCGGCAGCCCGGCAGCGCAGTCCCGGCACGGGAGGTCTTCCTCGTGTTGGGCACTTGGATACAGTTGCTGAATGCAGGGCAGCTGGCAGTTGATTTCTAGCCCCATGCCGATGGATGACATGTAGCAAAATGGGCTAGTTAGAAGGGTATTTGTTCTGGTCGGCGGAGCTGAGTCAATTCTCCGCCATCTCGGTGCAGCACTAGACCACCCCCCACCCCCCCCCCCGGATATAATGCCCTCATAATACTGGGGTCAGGATATCTGTCTCACTTGTGAGGGAGTAACCCATCTACTGAACGTTAAATCAGGCCCTAGGTCATGGAAGTGCAGAAGAAAAGCACTACAGGCCCATGCAAGATGTTGCATGTATTAATACACAAAGTCTTAATTTTGCAGCGCAAAAAGTGCGTGTTCATGCAAAACCAAGTTGCGTATTTGGAGGTTTTGAACCATGTGATTTCTTGTAAATATATATCTTTTGAACCCAGTCTTGCAATTTCAATTAGAAAGGCATCGAGCTAAAGCACAAGGATCAGTTGATTTATTTTGTAGGTAAGTATAAAAACTATTCAAAAGTTCTTTCCTGGTGGTGCTCTTAAACGCGAGCCATTAAAACAGTTACTTACGAATGAAGACACAAATTAATAGAATAAAGAATGACTGGATTATTTTGATGAAATGAAAAATGATATACACTCAATTTCAGCACCCTACTGCAACACCCAAATTGTCATATATCTAGTTCATATTTACACCATCCAGTCATAGTCCTTCAGAAGCCCGCAATACCAGTTAACTGTCTTAACAGATAGTCAGGGAAGGTTTTTTGCATGGGTCATTGTTGTTCTTCAACCAGGGCTCCCAGAGGTTCCTTGCAAGCTCTGTTAGGGGTTTTAGATATGTTCTGCAGAGCATATTTATGTCTGAGGCATACACATTGTCCATCCTGAGGAGGACGCAGTGCTAGGACTACTGCCTCGTTAAGCACTTCACATCTTAGATACCAGCCACAGGCTCCAGGGAGTTAATATAAAGGAGGTGTTCTCCCAGGGACCAACTGTTGTTGGTAAATGTGGCTTTCCTATTCACTCTTTACCCTGATGTTGTATTGGACTCTCATGTTGGAGTTGTACTGTAATTGACTGTGCTGCTCCAGTCTTGCATATCAGCTAAACAATACAATAACTCATCTTTGAAAACCTGGATGAGGCGAACGTGTGCTGAGCCGAAAAGACTATGCTGAAAAGGTGGGTTATTTCCACCAGTGGAGGGCACAAAGAGGAGCTGGAAAAAGGTTTGCCTTGAGGGGATGAAGAGGATAATCAGTATTAACAGTCTTTTCAGGTCAGGGGATGGGAATCTGCCTTGAGGGCTATACTGAATTGAGGATACAAGAAAGATTGTCCACTGTTAAGCCCAAGAATTCATTGACTTGAGATAGGGTTCCGGGGACTGCTTGAATTTCATTGGGAATCAAAGTTTGCAAAGGATAGTGGTTTTCATGTGTTAAGTCAGTTTTGCAGACAGAATGGTTAGTCCAGATAGCTGATAGCACATATGATGTCGGTTTGAAGATGGCAGAGCATCTTGGTGAAGCACTAAGGAGCCCACAGCAGGGTTCATAGTGGGAAAAAGAAGAGCCACATCCTGTCTACACTGAAATTTTGGGACATCCAATGTCCACTGAAGAATATGAAAAAAATAGGCATCTTTGAGGTCAAAATCCTCATCATCCAATCCTCAAGCACAGTGGTGTCTCATAGGAGGTAGATACATTTGATTTTGAAGTGTCATATGTCACCAGGGATTGAAGCTTGAAGATTTATAATTGGCTGGAGGCTCCTCTGCTGTTTTTTGCATGAGGAGGAGATAACACATGAAACTACCCCGAAAGCAGATGGGACAAAGCGCCACTTTTGAGCATATACTCGATAAGTTAGTCTATTAAGGCACCCACATCCGTGTTATACTAAAATTGGGAGTTTTTAGGATCTACATACACTTAGATAGACTTCACAATATTGGCTACCAACATATTATCAATGTCAATGAATGCTGAGTTAACAATGGTAAATCTATACTTACCTGTATATGTCCACCTTGACTAATTTATTGTCATGAACAGAGGATGTGAAGTAACAATAGTAAATCTTTACTTCCCTATGCAAGCCTGCCTTGACATTATATTGGTAATCGATAATCTGTAGCTGATATACATGTAGGTTCTCTCGTCATGGGAAAAAGACATTAAGGGGCCTATTACGATCTCGGTCAGAAAGCCTTTCGACCTTAGGTCGGAGGCTTTCCGACAGAGAGCGACGGTTTCAGTTTTGACCGCCTAATAACAATGTAGGCGGTCGGAATTGAAACCAGCCAGTCATTCCGGCTGGATTCCGATGGGCTCAAGGAGCCCGTCAGCCAGTCAGAGGCGGGCCCATAATCCCAATGGATGGCATTTCCGCCGTTGGGATTACGATGTTCAGTTTCCCACAGGCTTTCCATGCCGGGCTTTCCGACATAGAAAGCCTGTCGGAACGCGAGTTTGGGGAGCCCTAGCAGGGCCCCCTTCTCTTTGCGGCCTCTGGTTGGGGGTCTAGGGGGCACCTATGGTGCCACCCTGTTGATCCATGCACCGTGTGGCAGGCACTCTGAAGTGCCTGCCACGCGGTGCAGGGATGAACACAACCTCCCATTTCCCTCTGGGATCTAGTGCTACAGACGGTTTACGGCTGTAGCGCATGCTTCCATAGGGAAATGTGAGTATGCGACCTCACCATGTGCGGTCGCATCATAATTAGGCGGTCGGGACCGCCGACCAGAGGTCGATCGGTCCCGATTCCGCCATGATGTCGGTCGGAGGCAACTCTGACTGACATCATATTCGGGCCCATAGTGTGTCTTATAAAGTGGTATATATGTGGTAGCCTCAGATAGCCTTAGGGGGCCACTTATCCCAGGTAATGGGTGAGCAATTTGGAAGAACCATTGCAATAGGATGACTCACCCCTCCATGGAAATAGGGGGAAGGTATCAACAAGTTGTGAAGCTTGGAGTTACGACTTCAAACTACCTCTGCTAGAACTGCATCTTTCACCTCGGCTTCCAGCTGTTCCATAGGGCTCTATCAAAGCCCTTTCAAGGGTCCACCTAAAATGTAAGCCTGGAGGAAGGAGAAGAGATACTTGTCTGTCCCAGGAGTTGCACAAACTTTCTCGCTAACCACAGCACTTCAGCATTTTAAAAACATGGTATCCCATGTGGATTTCTTAAGAGAGGAAGTTAGGCAGGTAGTTAGAAAGTACTGTAGTAGTGGGTTGTTTGATTTGTGGGGAAAAGGGTGGAAGCAAATTAAATTATAATGTATTCATTTTAATCTTAAATATTTTTAAATATAAATTACATTTTTTAATTATTATTATGTAAATTGTTTGTTAAATTGTTATTTTAGTATTTAAGTTAAATTTTTTATTTTTAAAGTATATTTTATTTGTTATAGTTTAATTAGTAATTTATATTTTATTAGCAGGGCTTTTTGGGGTAATAGATTTGGAAGTTGTTCAAACAATAATTGTTTTTCTAAGTGATTTTTTGATGTTATCCAAATGTTTAATTGATGATTAATGATGTATGTTTTCAATTGATTATTTATTATGTGAAATATTTGATTTATTTGAAATACTTATTCATTTATTGATACATTTCTTCAATATTAATATTTGTAAAATGTATTTTATATTTATTATTGTTTTCAATTTTATTTGCTTTATTTAAATAGTACTTTAATTTTATTATTGATTTATTTATTATGTAATTTATTTTTTGTGGTGTTTTTTTTTTCTGGTTTTGTGTGGAGGGCAGAGACTTTTATTTAAATTAATTTAAGTTATTAAAATATTTTATAACTTATTTTGTATTGTATTTTAAATGCACATTGTTTAAGTATAATTCGTATTTTATTGTGAAAAATATGATTTAATAATTTTATGTTGTTAGGTATTTCAATGTTTTATAGAAAATTATTTTGAGTTGGAATCGTATATGTAACCCCTCTGAACTCCAACAGAGGACTATGTGCCCGCACAGCAGACTTTTATTCCTTATTGGCATCAGTATTACAGCTTACAGTATATTTTTCACTGCTCTGAGAATAGTGGTTTAAAGAGAAATCATATATCAGATGTGCCTTCATCACTTGCCTCAACATAATCAATTTCAGTATTGTGAAATTAATATCTTTTATATTTGCTTCTGTGTTTTTCTTGTTTTCCCTTTTCTTCAACTTTATATCCTGCAGGGCTCGGTATAACTTTCGCACATGTGCTGTTACTTGATTAGTTGTAATAGAAAAACTGAAAGAGAAAAACTGTAAAAAATTATGATCAAGCATTTCTGAATTGGGGCGTGGCCTAGCAAGATGGCCACTCGGTCGCACTAAGCCCTAGCTCCCCTGCCCCAGAAAGTAATCCTGAGGAATCCTGCCTGCGGGAGCCCCGTAGAGCATCCTGAGTAAGCCTGGCGGATGGCTACATGTGACGGCTGTGAGCTTTGAACCCAGAAACGATTGTGGTGCTTGCTGTGCAGCTATTCGCCTGATTGGTGACTGCAATGGCGGAGGAGACAGGGGAGGCACCCCCGGAAACACTCGATGCTGTTGCAAGCTAACTATACGAAGAAGTGTGACATTGCAGCTCACTCGGTGTTGCTGAGAGAAGGTACCCGGGAGGCCGGGTCGGAGGTGACTGAACAGAGCAGCCGTGGTGCCAGGACTGATTCGGTGCTGATAGCCCCGTGAAGACATGTGGAAGGGCGAAAGCCTAGGTGCTGTCAGGCCTGTGGTGGTGGATGGCGCCTGACAGCCTTAAACGGAGGAGAGTCTCGACCTCTGATTTCGGGAGCAGGGTGTTTGTGTTCTTCACGTGCCCTGTGAAGCTGTCGGCAGCAGTGACCCATTCGGCGGTAGGGGAGGCCCGGACGGCCGCAGGACCAATGGAGTGGCCTACAGGGAGAACTCGAGCGGTATGAGCCTAGCAGCTGCGCAGTCTAATCGAACGGGTGGCGCCGTGGCCTTGAATAGCTGATCCTTTGTGCATCTGCCCCTTGGAGGTGAGGAGGGGGTGCCCCGTGCCTCATGATGTGCTAGATAAGAGACTGTGGGAAACTCCGGGAGCGGGTGAGGTCCGGACGGTTTTTTAAGGACTCCCTCCCCAGTCCGTTTGATACCCACGGGGGGCCTGAAGTGGGCCGAGGAGCTGCAACTAGCACAGAATTCACCGTAATAATATCCGCTTGGTGGGGTTTTTGAAACGAGTGGAGGGAGACTCTGCAGAATCCTTTTTGGAGACCTAGATTCATAATACCCTCAAACCTGAGGGTTTGACTCGTATGTTTGCGGCGAAGCGTGTGCATTGGGCAAGCGCCCTCAGCTAGGGGCCCATCCAAGAGCATTGATTGCGCGGATCTTCCATTACCGTGATCGGAACTGTATTCTCAGGACGGCTCGCACATCGGGAACATTGAAATATGAAAATCATACAATGTCCATCTTCCCTGATTATACCACAAAGGTACAAGCACAACAGAAATAGTTGTGGAAGTCAAGCGACAACTTCGGACCCTGGGCCTCTCCTATATGTTGCTGTTTCCCGCAAGGCTACGAGTGGTCACCCAGGGTAAGATCAATTTTTTTGACGTCCGGAAGATGCTCGAACAATGGGATAAAGTGCCAATAGGCGACCTAGGGTCACGGAAAACTGGTCGGGATAGAAGGGGGGACATCGAAGTACAGCTCCATGGAGTGTATCCCAGAGACAGTCGTCAGTAGATGACACACCCAATGTCCGGATAGAAGTCCAAGATGACGGAACATTGGCGGATGTGTTAATGGACAGCGCTGGCTCTTCCGGCACACAGAACAGTGGAGCAGAAGTGGTGCTACCAACTCTGTTGGAAAATATTGACTCACAGACTGCTTGAAGTACATCATTGATGGTTATGTAGTCTGTTGTATTGTCCCTGCACCATGTAAGTACATTAGAGATTGGTAGAGGTGGGATCATCTTGACTCCAAAGAGGATCGGGCGCTGGGGGTAACTATCTGTTAACAGATATTGGATGAGAAATGCTACGCTTATTGGGGAACTAGGAAGTATTTTGCTCCCGCAGGACCATCTCCTTAGGACTTTAGTTGGGCAGCTGGGACGAGACCCAGCGTGAACTTTTGCCCCCCAAAAGAGGTGAAGGAAAGCGCAGGCACCACTCGTTCCCGCATGGCACGGGGATTAGTTGTTGCTGTGCTAGGGTTGGGAATTGCTATTTGTTTTAGAGCACCGACCAGTTTGATCACAGAGGGGTTACAAAGGGTGGTATAAAAGTGTCTACGGATCACGAAATGGTGGACAATCATGACATTGTTGATTTTGGTTGTTGTCAGATTGACCAGGGTGGGCTGGGTTGATATGTTTTACAGTTGTTGCTGTTCTGGTACAGGATTTGATATGTCATTCATTACTGAGAACTTTGAGAGAGTGGAGTAGGAGGTGTGAATGCTACAAACAATTACATGATACAGGATTATAAGATAATCACATGGAATGTTCGAAGGCTTGGTAGTTATATTTTGCGGTATAGGGTGCATTCCTATCTGAGACATATAGGGGTGGCGACTGCCTGTCTCCAGGGGACCCATCTCACAAAAACCAAAGCCGTCAAACGGCATAAGAGGTGGAGGGGGCAGCTATACTCCTCCACTTTCTCGTCGTATGCTCGTGGGGTAGTGATCTGGGTGGCCCCAGGGGTTCCCTTTCGCTTACTTTATTCAGAGGCAGACACAGGGTAGATATATCCTGATACAGAGACTGCTGGACGGGATGGATATAAGCATCTTGAATATGTATGCCTGCAAAGTTGATGACAAGGAATTCTTCCCTAAATTGCAGTTGATAATGATGGCTACATGGTAGAGAGACCGTTATGGGTGGGGGATTTTAATTGTATACTGGATCCAGTATTAGATTGATGGTCCCCTAGAGGTGCGACTAAACCAGGTATTTTGGGCACACTGATTGATCTTCAATGTGTGGATGTTTGGAGAGAGTGTTTTCCAATTGGGCAGGAATACTCTTGTTACTCAGCCACCCATGATACCTATAGTCGACTAGACAGGGCTCTGGGAATGACAAATATGTGATTGGATATGCAGAAAATGACCTATCTGGGTAGAGTTCTCTCAGACCATTCTCCTTTAATGCTAGAGTGGATTGGGGCCTGGACTTGCAATGATAGGAGGCATTGGCATTTACACCCAGAGGCATTGCTGGATGCGCTATTCAGACAAGCCCTAGGCGAAAAAATAACAGAATATTTAGATGGAAATTGGGGTACAACGACGAGCAGGGGCACCGAATGGGAAGCACTAAAAGCGGTTATACGTGGGGAGTGTTTGAGCAAGATGGGCGGACTGTGTCGGCAGCTCCAGGCTGTGCTTGGGGATATCGAGAGACAGTTGGCGGAAGCGCAACGAATGGATGATCGGAGTGTGACTGCGGCAGAGGATATGGTTGATATCAGGAGACGGCTAGGGGTAACATGGGACAGACTGGATAGGTTTAGAAGATGAGAACATAGGCAGAGACTTCACAGTGAAGGAGATAGACCTGGTAAATTGTTGCCATGGTTATATAAGAGGGAGACGGAGAAGCCCCCATCATGACACTCCAACGCAGGGATGGGACTATCGCTAACTCACAACACCTCATTAATGAAGTGCTGAGAGATCATTTGAGGGACCTCTATGGGGGAGGGGGGGAATGGCTGCGGATAATCAGACGGTGGCAGACTACTTAGCGAGTGTGGATCTCCCTGCGCTGCCACCTCTTGTGCGGGAGGAACTGCAAGCTGAACTCGTTCTTGAAGAAGTGAGACAGGCGATTGGTGATATGCACTGCGGGAAGTCGCCAGGGAGTGATTGGAGGGTCCACAGTTGGAGGTGTTCCAGGAGGCAAGCGGGAGTGGTGTGTTGCCCCTTACACTTTGAGAGGGTGTAGGATGCATGGTGGATAAGCCAGGGGAAGATGTAATAGACCCTTCGTCATATAGACCTCGCACCATGCTGAATGTAGACACAAAGGTGCTGTGTAAAATACTAGGGAGCTGACTGATGGGAGTGATGGGACGCTGAGCCATGAGGACCAGTGTGGTTTTATACCGGGACGCAGCACGGCTTTTAACCTGCGCAGACTAGCTCTTGTTTTACATGAGACCGAAGAAAGAGATGAGGAACTGGCACTGGTATCAGTGGACATAACCAAGGTGTTTGATATGGTGGAGTGGGGTTACCTACAATGTGTGTTGAGGAAGATGGGCTTTGGGCCCTGTTTTTGCCACTGGGTAGAGATACTATACACTGTACCCAAAGCGAGGGTACGTAGTGAAGCTTTGATTGCTGAAGTGTGGGATGTATGATGAGGCACCCGCCAGGGATGCCTGCTCTCACCGCTACTGTTCGCATTGACGATGGAACCGATGACTGCATTCCTCCACACGGCTATGAGCGAGGATGGTATCAGAGTGTATTTAATTTTGCTGTATGCAGATGATGTATTGTTCTATCTACGACATCCTTGAGAGACGGTACTGCGGCTTTTGGCATATCTAGCCACGTTTGGGAGGGTGACAGGACTACAAATAAATGGAGGTAAATTTCTATTGTTCCCGCTTGGGACCTTGGTGGGGATCCCGGATACGGACCTACTGCCATTGGGGCTACAGTGGGAGACGGACTCCTTTCGATATCTTGGGGTCAGGGTGGGCCACACTTTTGATATCCAGCAGCGAAGTTGCATAGACCCCTACTTGACTGAATTGACTAAATAGGTGAGTGTTTGGAATACTCAGCCGCTTTCCATGGCGTGAAGGGTGGCAGTGGCGAAAATGGTGTTTCTTCCCAGGTGATGGATATTTTGCAGAATGGGTTTTACACGCTCCCATGTGCACTATTTAAGAAGTTGGACAGCTTGTTGATCTCTCTTGTGTGGGCTGGGGGGAGGAGTCGGGTGGCTCTTCCACAGCTCAAGCGAGACATGCTGGAGGGTGGCATGGGCTTACCGGAATTAGAACTTTATTATTATGCCTCTAAGTTGCAAAACGCTGCGAAATGGGCAACTGAAGAAGATAATTGGGAGAACAGATTATTTTGCTGCACCTATGCTAGGCTATCATTGATAGAACTACTCATGCATGGTGCTCGGACACCTCGCCGCACCCCCGTACTTGGTTGCAGAGTTTTGGGAGTGCGTAGTTAAGCGAGTCTTTAAGCGACGACCATTTGCTAGGGAGCTGGAAATATGGGCACTGCTTCAGTTTCAGCGCATTACAAAGACTATGTCAGTGTTAAGATGGAGAGATGGGGGTTATGAGACATTGGGGGCCTGCATTCGGGGAATGAATGCCTTACATTTGTTGAGGCATGAACCAAGATTGCAGTGGGAAGGGGACAGTTCTTGCAGTATGCTAAACTGGTACATGCGGCACGACACATTTGGACTGAGTTCCTGGCGTCTCCCCGGGTGATGTATACCCTGCATCTGATACTGACTATGGGGTCGGCGAGACATCTAGTGACGCACCTTTACCGAGCACTTAAAACTGACAGAGCAGGGATGGAGCCGGTAGCACGGCAGGCGTGGGTAGGAGACCTAACGGACCCACTCACCAACTCAGAATGGACAACGCGAGTGAGCTGGTAAACAGTTTCATGCAATGCCAATATTTAAACTAATTCATTTTAATTTGCTCCACCATACATATATAACACTGATTAAACTTAGTAAGATGTATGTGGGCAGGGGAGCAACTTGCCCCCGGTGTGGCAGTGAGAGGGCTACCTTTCTACACATGTCATGGGATTGCCTGAGAGTACTAGCAACGAGTGATATTTCAATTAAGGGATATCACGACAATAGTGCTGGGAGAGGCACCCCGGATGTGTTTACTGTGTCTTATTAAGAAACCCAAGAAAGGGAAGATTCAGTGGAAGTTCTTGCAACTTGCCTTGGTCTTAGGAAAAAGGAGAATAGCTATCGGATGGATGAGTACTAGGGTTCCTTCTATCACATTATGGCGTAGGGATGTGGTGGAATGAGCCATTGCTGAGGAAGTGCATATGAAGATAAATCGTAGGGATAGGAGGACATAGATACCTGGGCTGCCTGTTGGGAGGTATACATGGTACTCAGGATGGGGCGGCTACACAGACCACGCAGTCACAGGGAGACAGCATACAACGGCACAGGACCCTGATAGGATAGGTACGAGTCTGTTAATGACTGCCTCAAGCCTTCAGTGAGTGAGTTCTTTTTTTTGACGAAAAGATGAGACAAGAGAGGTGAGAGATACGAGTGTTGAGCTGCATTAATGTCCTATGAACAATGCTGAGTCAAATGAAACAGCTGAAGGAGTGATCTTTAAACTTTAATCATAGAAATGTACTATTGGTAATAATTGCACAATGACGTATAGACTGTACCAAGTTAGGTTGGTTATTGTTTACTTCATAATTGTTTAAAGGTAAAAATCAATAAGGCATGCAAACACATACAAGGAATGTATAAATCTGTATTGCCATCTGAGGTGGGCAAATGGTTGTACAATGCCCAATAAAAAGAATCTAAAAAAAAAGCTGAATGTGCTGAATTATTTGGGAAGTAATTCAAACGAGAAACAATAGTCCTCCATATAAACTAAGAATGTCTTTAGAAAAGCTATTGAGGTCGATTTCCAGAACTGTTCCTGGGACATAGAAACAGCTGATAAATTAACAGTCTTTACAGATATGTCATCAGCTGCTAATAATTTACTGAAAAGATGCGTAACATCCGCCCCTTCCCAATGGTATCTGCAACCTATCTCTGTTTGGTCACTGTACTTGGCGACACAAAATGCTCCAGGAAATATTGCTTTCCCAGTGACTACGTGAAAACTTAAAAACGTATTGGTTTCTTTTATTCCAGCTAGTTAAACAGTTTGTGATAGATACATTTTCAACAATACAGGCAGCAAAACTCCCCAAATTGGGTTTTTATTGTTTACATTTATTTATTTTTGGCATGTGGGTTTGGGAAGTCAATGTATCCATCTTGAGATTTTTCGATGCCAGCATGGGCCTCAGTATAACAAGAAGCTTTCATTTTTCAGCTTGTGCATATCTGAGCTCTCTAATGAAGGTTGCCCAAGATACACGCACATTAGAGAGCCGTGAATGACAGTGGAATGCACAGAACTCACTGCAGTGCCAGCCATGCTTCCCTGGAGTCCAAGTACCAGGCCTCTCGTCTCCGAAGACAAACGAAGCAGGTGAAGAGACACTTTTTAGAAGATCCTCTCAGGTGAAAGGGAAGGAAAATACAGAATTCACAGAAAAGGATGATATGTAGAGGACCCCGTAGAAATTATGGCGAGGTTGTAGGCAGTGCTTTAAATGGGAAAAAATAAGTGCAGGTACTCATTAAAATGCGCTAGAGGTGTGTCGAGTGGGCGGGGCTAAGGGCAAGACAAGATGATACATAATATGATATATAACAGTAAATAAAAGCATAAATCATTCAATCACTTCAAAAGTGCAAAAGTATTTCCGTGTACATATATATATATATATATATATATATATATATATATATATATATATATATATCTACGATTATGAAAGTTAACAAGAAATACAGCAGATTTTGAACTCTGCACTAATTTGTGTTAAAATGCCATTTCTAAGCCCCGATTTCAGAACTGAACAATTATGTTCATCATCTCGTTTTCCCCCCAGCCAGATCCATTGCCAGGTGTCATGGGAGCTCATTCCTGGAGTGCTGCAGTGTTCCCTGCTCTACACTGCTCTTTGGGCAGGGCTACTTTCGCACCCATGGATCCGTTGCTGTTATCATGTAAATGCCGCGATTAGTGTTGGAGGGGCACACAAAGGGAAGCCGCTCCTGTGCTAAAAAAAAACAAACATGAAAAGAAAACCGGTTTTGGGGAAGGTAGAGGATTGTGTTGCACTGCCACTCGCTTAAGCGTGGCCAGTGCAATACCCTAAATGCGACTGGAGTACTGACTGGCAGCACCAGCCCAGGCCATTTCATGCACCTGACGGAGAGGGAGATGGGGGGGGCTAAAGCATTTTCAGCTGAATGGTCGTTACACGCCTAATCAACAGTGCAAGGTCTGGCTAGACCCTGTTCTGTTAATCACAGCGTGACGCAAGCCCTCTCAAACCCCTGCAGTGTGAGGAAATGCAAATGCGTGCCACTGGACTTTAGCAGCGTCTCTGCAAAAGTCGACTTCAGGGCTCAGTGTGATTGCGAGATCCGGAAGCAGAGCGGCATCTGTCCTGCATTGGAGGGGATACGGAACCTGAGCCTGCCGTGCCATCAATCAGGGTACCGGTACTCTCCCTATTTCTTGTAGGCAGTCGAACATCTTCAAAGCCCTTAGGCTAGGTGGCCATGTCTATCTCTGTTCTCACCCTCCATACAATGCAAGACTGCCCGACCCACAGCCAGACCATTATCTCTGTATTTGTGACATGTGCCGATAAACTCTCCACTGCCGCCGTTTCCAAAATTCTTCAATTCCATGCATGTCCTGTTGCACTGGATCATTGCTTCCATTGCCATGCTATATTCATCTTAGCAATTAGCATATTTGGAATGTTTACTTACTTATGCCTACTACCCCTCCTGAGGTATAGGCTGTCAACCAGGACTCTCCAGCCTCCTCTGTCTTAGGCTTTTCTTTCAGTCTGACTCCAGATGTAGCCCATCTCCTTGCTGTTAGCCTTTAGGCCTCTGCACCAGGTGTTTCTTGGCCTTCCTTTTTCTTTATAATCACATGTAGGTAACTGTTCCTAAGGAGAAGAAGAGCAGGCCTATTATGGTCGCTGGGCAAGACTGTGAGTAGCTTACTCACAGGGTAGGTTGGAGACAGAGTAGTGTGGAGGTTGGGAAATTCCTCCTTTTGGAAAAAGTGGCCTCACACACCCATGCGGATGTCATGCTTCATCATTGGGCGCTGCTCCTCGTGGGGGTGGCGTGGCAGTCACCCAATGGCCCCGCGAGAGGGCTCTTTGTCGGAGTTCTGTTTAGGAGTAACGCTGCAGTTGTGAGTGTGGGTGTGTGGGGGGATGAGAGGAAAGGTGAGTGGATAAAATCGCCACACTGGTACCCTACAGAACCTTTATTCAAGGGTCCATGTGGTGAGGTTAAAACTGATGACAAAGAAGGCCTCTAGAGATATTATATCTGAGGGGTGAGTGTTTTCCTTCTGTTCTGTTTGTCAGCAGGTGAAACAGTGATGACGGTGAGTGAGAGAGTTAGGTCGACATGTTTCACGCCTTCTAAGGGTCCCTAGTGGATCCCGTGGCGTTTCTTCAGGACCGTGTTATAAGTGCAGAAAAGTTTAAAAATAGGAATCTGAGACGGCGACACCCAGTATTCCTATGATACCTCTAGTCAGAGTTTTTTGGTGTCAATGCACCTAGAGGAACGTCCTTAGGAGTTCCTCGATCCAACCCCACCAGTAGAAAAGGTTGGCCTCATCGGCTTTTGTAGCGTGGAATAGGAAAGGATATGGTGCCTCTCCCGAAAATGCAGCCTATTACCTGTCCGCCGATGCTAGAATGCCTCAAAGATGCACAGAAATGGAGTGAATACTGGATGTTGAGGGTGGCAACACGTTTCAAGTCCTGCAAGAACTACAGCGAGCCAGTTGAAGGTCAGTGGGAGATCAAAGAAACAGTGACTTCAACCTGCCAGGAGGTACTGGGTCCCAAGAAGCACTAGCATAAAGAACGGATCTCCACCGAGACTTTCCATAAATTCCAAGAGAGAAAGGAAAAGAAAGCTGCACTCAACACCAGCCAATAATTGGAATACCAATTTCTATATTCTGGGGTGACCTCTTCACACCTCAACAGGCGTAACCCCAGGATATTGGTGGTAAATTCAGCCTTCAGTTTGCATCTAATGAAGGATTTTATGGTGCCTAAAATATCGTTGCCGCAGGTAGTTATAAACGGGCAGACCCATAAAGTATGAAGGGGGTACCCCTCTCCTCCATTACCCCTTGAACATCTGTCTGATGTTCCCAGGAACATTCTATGCACCTGGTTTTGAATTAGGTATCGCCCTGTCATTACTTTCAAAGAGGGCTCTTTGCTGGACTGAAAGACTGCACTTACATATCCCTCGACAGACTATCCCACTCAGCTCGTGATTTATCTCTACCAATTTCCCTACCAATGTCTCTTTATCACCTAGTATCTAGTTTCATAGGTTTATTGATGTACAGTTATTTAAAATCATTACATCTCAGCCAAGAAAGGGAAAGGGCAGAGTAGATAAAAGCAGAATAAAAGCATACAATAGCAGATCATGATAAGAAACACTACCATGCGATTAACGTGCGGCCCGATGAGTGCAGTCTATTAAAATCCAAAAGTGCTTTGTGCTTTCAATAATAAAACATAATTTATTTTTCACCTCAAGTGAGCTTGTAATTGATAAAGTAGCGATGAACTTCCTTACAGTGCACACTGCTTCGTAGTTCCTTACTAGTGGGGTGCAACTCTGAGGGGTATAATCCAGGGAGGTCAGGCGTGGATGCCCAGGATATTATGTGAACCAAGTAAGTTACCGGTATTCCTAGCCTACAACAGCCATCTTGGGCTTTTTTTGGATTTCCTGTTGCTGATTTCATAAACTTTAGAAAGCGCCCAGATAGCTGGCATGATTCTCCTTGTAGACAGGTTTGGACAGCAACCCCACATTTCCTTACGTTTAGGATTCGGAGTATTGGTCAGAGCCAGTAGCTCCTCAAGGGGTTCAGAGCTTCACATATGCTGATTAAGTGTTTTAAAGATTCTTCTGTTGTGCCACACCATCTGCATCATGCGTCTACTTCCCCCTCCTTACGACCATACCAATAATCTCTTAGGGGGATTAAGCCAAAACGCATTTTCATGAGGGAATACTTTGCGTGATATGGGAGCGGCAAGCTCAGGTAATCTGGTAGGGAGCCAGGGTAGTAGAGGTTTGCAGCCCAGCTGCCATGATGTTTGGATTTTAGATCCCTTAGGTCCTGCTACCATGAGATTATCTTTGCTAGCAATTTTGCTATGGTTCTTGGTGGTAAGCTGTTTTTAATAGATCTTCCACACTTAAGGTCTTCATCGAGATTACCAGGAGCAAACCCCATGTTAAACCGGGGTAGTGGAATTTCTCCCAGAGCAGATTGTGCCTGTTGGGGCCATTTGCAATGTTTATCAACAAGTTATAAATTTGGCCCTTAGGATCAGATCCTGCTTTGGCAGTTTGAGTTCTAGCCTTATTTGTAACTGGCTAGTACAATCTGGAAGAGCAAAGATGCGCCGATAGCAGATACATTGCTGTTTGTCTAACCACTCATAGAGGTTGTCCTCAAACACAATTGCACCATATGTCAATACAGGCATCCCCTTAGCCGCCACCATCGGTAGTAGTGTCTCTGTGTTTTGGCATGCAATGCTTCTTTTAAGTGCATGTCCGGTGTTTTGCCGTCGTTTTTTGAAGGCGCCCAACTTGGTGTTCTTACCCCCTCTTTTATCCAATGTGACACTGAGGTCATTAAAGCTTGGACCAGGCATCCTTTTGATCAAGTGTCTGCCAAAGATCATTGTTTTAGTCTTTTTCAGGCTGATATTGATTTCATTTAATGCGCAGTATTGTTCAAGTGCATCCAATGATCTTTGAAGGCCAATTTGAGTGTTGTCAAGTACCACCATGTCATCTTCATATTGCAGAATTTGTATTTTCCGCTTTGCAAGGCGGGGCGGGCTGATCCTTGGGACTACCAGATAGCTTTCGAAATCTGCCATATACAGGTTGAAGAGCAGAGGGGCTAGTATACAGCCCTGTTTCAGCCCTTTATTAGCATAAATGTATTCTGACTGCGCCCAATTTGCTATTAATTTGACTCAGACTCATGTATTACTGTATAGTGATTCTATTGCCTTTAAGAGATGTGGTGGAATCTGCCACTTCTTTAGCTTTTTCCATAGTCTGCCTCTAGAGATGTTATCAAAAGCGTTGGTGAAGTCGATAAATGCTGGATTTAATGGGAGGGCCTTAGGGCTCATAGCGTCCTTCATCAGGCAAGTAAGGGTCAGGAGATTATGTTCTATGTGGCTATGTTTTTGGAAGCCAGTCTGGAACCATCGAATCAATTTTTTTCTCTTTGGCCCATATTTCAAGCTCTTTGTACAGTAATTTAGCACAACACTTCCCTTCTTTTTTTTAAAGTAAGTAATCTTTATTTTATATAGATAATTAAAACCATTACAAAAATACAAAACCAAAAAAAACTGCTCAATTTTTAGAAGGTAGGTCAGAGACAAGAGCGTTACGAGTAAAAAACTGATAAAACTAGTGTGAATTGCCAAGGTAATCTAAAACCAGTGTCCTCTTGTGCTTTTGCCCACGGCAGTGTTATTAACTATTCCTAGGAGAGGCAGAGTTAGTTGATGGTTTCTTGCAATATGTGTTCGGAGGTGAAAGAACTTTGCTGTGCAAATAAGTCAAGTGAGTTGCAGTTTAAAAAAAAAAAAGAGGGCACCTCCAGGCACCATTAAAGGTGTCAATTCATCATAGATCATGATGGATGCTGCTTTTATTTTCCTAGCTCACTAAGGTCCAGATGTACGACCCGTTTTAGCGGTCGGAAACGGAGAATTGGCAGGTTATGACCGCTAAAGAGTCTTTTTCCATGTACGAACTCTATTTTGTGAGCTTGTAACCTATTAAGGACTCGCAAAATAGGGTTTGCAAGTCGGTATTAGGAAGGGGCATTTCAAGGGTATCCTTTCCTACTAGAGAGTTGCAGGGGCATGTATGAATGTTTTGCAACCAGAGTGCAGTTGCAAAACATTCATATTTTGAAGGAGATGGTAACCCATTCACGAAGGGGGCCCCAAGGGACCCCTTCCCCAATGTGTATGTGGGCGTCAACATTTTTTAAGAGCAGGCACTGGTCCTATGGACCACTGCCTGCTCTTAAACAAGCATTTGCAATGCAATAGGTCTCGCATTTGCGAGAGTTTAAGCTATTTGCATTGTAAATGACAATACCTTTTATTTATGTTTTAAAAACCAACACATAAATAAAAAGCATTGTCATTTAACAATGCCAATAGCTCAAAGTTTCTCAAATGCAATACCTATTGCATTGCAAATGCTTCTTGTGCTTCCGGCTGCCGTCTGCCTCTCTCCTCTGCTGCTCCTCAGGTTTCAGTACATAGTGTGAGGGGGAGGGGCGGGGGCTGAGTCTTCTTCCAGCGACGCAGCTCGGTTTCTATGGTAAAGACTCCACGAAATAGAGTAGTTTAAGAGTAGGTGTTAATAATTAAGTGCTGTGAAATAAGCTGCAAATAAAATAAAATAGCTGCAAAATAAAGCACGGCAGCACCGCGCTGAGAAGGAAAAGCAATTAATACTAAATACAAGCTGAGGATCGGGTGACCAAACGATGCAAAAGTCGGGAAAGTGAAAGCGCGCATGGCGCACTGAATGTAAGGAAAGCATGTCCTGCCAGCAGTAGGGCAAAACCCATTAATGAAAATAGTGCATACAGACTTAAGACACGTTTCGGTTGCATAACAGGTTCACCCTGTGACCTGTATGTCTTCAGGAAGAGCAAATAAAGAGATATGGTTTGATTGGATATGGTTGGATTGTTAACCTAAACAATAATTAACTTGTTTACGGATTAGTACACCCGTGTATAACACACTGTGCACTAGCTCACAGATCACACACAGATTGATTTGTGCTATTTGGAGGGAGCCTAGGGGCTAACAAGATTGCCTATGACCATGGGGTGCTGTTATGTGTGTATGAAGGCCAGTTCTTTTTATGAGTTTTAGGAGGGCTTTAAGTGGGGAAAAAAAACTGGGGGTGCTCTAAAAGGGGCGGGGCAAACCCCTTAAAGGGGTGTGGCCTTTCCACGGAGGGGCGTGGTCTAAACCAACTCCATTCTGCCTATTGCTGGAAGAATTAGCCCCCCCCCCGAAATATTTATTAGGATCCCCTCTCCCACCCCCCGAAATTTGGCTCTAGTTGCGCCTCTGACACCCAACATCCAAATACCAATATTATTATTTTATCTGTTGTCTGATTTCAGTGAGGATACATGTAAGAATGCCTCCATTTTAGTACACATGCAAACTATGTTTCCGGTTGTTCTCCGCCGTGCCCTGAAGCTGGGGGAGCACAAACCACCACCTAACACGTTCTCAAGTTCGAGAAAAAAAGGAGCATGCCAATTGGCTCTTATGGGAAATTGTTATGGGAAATTGTCATATTACATTGCGCGTGAATCAGTCACTGAGCACAACCACTGCACGGTTTAAAAGAAACACAGCCCCATGCTGTCACTGACTTAGTGAGTATACCGATATCAGAGTTCGAACGCTAGGTTAGCCATGTTAGCCTTCCATCCGTCCGAGGTCTGTAAACTGATTATTTATACAATCAAAACACTTGTTATTTGTTGCACTTAAAAGCGCCAGAAATGAAGTATGCATTGCCACTCTAAAAACAAGCTATTAATATGCATCTCTTCCAACCTGTTCATGACGTTGACTAAGTCATTGCCTTTTTCATATTAATGCCAGTCACATTTATACATAAGACGCCCCCCCCCCCCGTCGTGTGTGTCAGCCCGGCTGAGACAGCTTCCCAGGCTGGCGGCCGTCTTCTTGCAGCCGCACCCGAGTACTTCACAGGTCTTTAAAAGACCATTCACTTGTTAACAAGGCTTTGTTGTGTTTTCACTCCTTCTTAGAGCCCCTGCATCTCCACTCTGCATATTGCTGGAAGAATTAGCCCCCCCCGAAATTTTTATTAGCCCCCCCCCCCTGAAATTTGGCTCTAGTTGCGCCTCTGTAAGACGCTGTTGTGCCAGTGAAGATACAATTGTTCGCAGAAAATGCTGTGCCAGAGCCGTGAAACGAGGAATAAAAGGGTTCAGACATGTGCAAAAAAGTCCTGGGGTACCACATGATTAGCCTGACCTCTTACAGTAAACAGTAAACTGCACTCAGTCAGCCCTGCTGAAAGTCCATTAAGACTCCACTCTGAAAGGCTCATCATTAAGTACCAGGAGCTGAGAGTTCAGGTTACATTATGCTCTGCCTTGAAGGATCGCTCCTGCAGCCTGCAACCCCCTTGCTCCCTCTGACTGGATCGAGAGCCATGTGGTGGGGCGGGTTTCATGATCCACATAATAATGACCAGTGGTATGAAAACTGTGATGTAGAACAGAGTGGGCATCCTACCCTGAACGTGGGTGCATTCCTCATCTGAGTAGTGCTTCATTAACGAAGTCACTCTGCCAGCACTTTTGTCTGTTTTTGTTTAACAATCTAGGCATTGCTAAACACACTATTCACTCATAAATAAACGCAGTCTCCATTCACAGCATGTCAAAGCCCTTTGCGAGGCCCGAAAATAGAGCCCGCTAGAGACCCGTTTCGAGGCCCCCTGAAAATAACTGCCGGTGCTCAGACCCGGACAGATCCGGCCCACTTAAATCCCTGAGTTTTAGTTTTTGAATGTAGATTAAATCACTGTCAAGAATGTGCGGCAAAATATTGCCTCGAGCGAAGTCAAGAAACAAGGCCGGACCGGGCATTGGGTGTTTCTCCAGTAGGCTGAAAGGGTGGGGGCCAGTTTTGTTAGTGGGGGCCGGTTTTGTAGCAGTGCTGCAGTTTTAAAAGCACTGCAAAGTTCCTTGTATATTCAGCAGTTTTAGGGCAACAATGAAAGTGTCAAGTTAACTCTGGTGATTAATGTACCTGCTGGAGAGAGGAGGGAGTTTGTCTAGTGGCAGTTTTGGCTCATCTAAGGTAGCGCAGAGGGTTAATATGCCTGCTGCAACGAAAGTGTACCATGCATATCAAAGAACAATATTTTATGTGCATACCTCAGTGGGTTACTGCTTTTGTCACATATATTCTTTTGTTACTGTGCAGTTCATAAAATACAATCGTAATCTAGAACAGTGAGCTATGAACTGCCATCAAAGAGCTGCATGCAAGCTGCATGGTACATGCTAGAAAGTTATGATTGTTTGGGTAGAAATAAATTCCTAATATTAAAGTCAACCCTAACCACTGTGTTATGTTCTGAATCCTGAGTTTGTGCTTCTCCAGACCAAGCACTCTTAAAAAGTGCCTACCAGTATGGGTGGTGTGTAAATCCTACAACTTGTAGTCCCCTTTGCCTTATGTTGCATTTTCTATACACTGATTTACAAATGTATGATTCATTGTCTCTGTATGTGTGTGTGATGTAACGTGCTCCAACATCCTACACTGGTATGAGAGGTGCTATTAAACAAATTAAATGCATGTGAGAGAGGGGCTATGGAGAGATGAGAGGCACTGTGAGGGGGATAGTGAGGAAATCATTGAAGAGCCCCAACAAAGATTGTCGTATCCTGTGGCACATTAAGGTCATCATTTACTTTGTTTAAAAGCTGATACAACAGAATATATAATGACAAATGTGTTGTTGAATGCACCATTTTGTCCCAAATTTACTTGGGGGAAGAACCCCCCAAATCCCCCTTTGAGGTGGTCAGGCTTGCTTGCTGCACTCGCTATGCACCATACGGTACTGGTCTGACAAAATTTGCCAGGGCTACTTTGGGTTTCCAGTCCAGTCCTGCCAAGAAACTTTGGGGCATATTTACATGCCCCTTGCGCCTCTAGTGCGTCACTTTTTGTGATGCACCGGCGGCACATTTTGCTGCCCCATATTTACAAGGACACGTAAAGCCACCCTGCGTGGCTTTTCGTGTCCTTGTAAATACGGCCCCTTTTCACGCAGCACTTTGCGTGAAAGGGTGTGCCATGGGTGTTGCTGTGAGTGTTCCCACGCAACACCCATGGATTCTGCCGCATTCCCAGATTTACAACCTTTCATAAACCTGGGAATGCGTAGAGGCGCAATGAGGAGAAATGTTTTCATTTCTCCTCGTTTTTTCCTCTTGTGATTGTTTTTGTGTAGGAAGGTCTCCCTTCCTGCACAAAAACAATCTCCCCTAAAACGCAGACACCCTTGTACCATGGCGCAATGGTGCCTGCGTTGGTGCATGGCAGCCAATTGTGCGCCAGCGCAGGGGAAAGCACAGGGGATGTTTCATATTGTTGTAAATATGATGCATCCCTGTGCTTTGAGAGTTCTGCAGCGCGGCGGAACCAAAGGGCTTGCGGTGCCGCGCTGCGGCACTTTCTTGTAAATAAGGCCTTTTGCCTCTGGTGTAGTTGGGAAACTTTGCCTAGAGAGTAGTAGTCATGAAACTTTGTCCAACTTTTGTATTTGGTGAGCGAAGTATGGCACTTTGAACACCCCAATTGTGAAAGTCAAAATTGTGAGGGTAGAGGAGGGGGGGATATTATTTGAAAGAGACAGTAAGGTGAAAACAAGTATTATGGTAGAAGGATAAACAATAAGGGAAGAGGAGTATGGGATGGAAGGGCAAAGGTTACTCAACCAGCAGCTTCTTGTGAAATTAATGCTGTAGATACTGCTAATGAATGCCTTTTTTTTACCTCCTTAGGACCACCACAGCCTGCTGTGACACAGCAGGAGGGTGAGGCGGCACTGGCTGCAGCACAGATGTAGGCTTGGAGCACATTACTCAGTAATGATTGAAGAAGGTGGCAAAGACTGCAGAGCATTCAGCCAAAGAGTGGCTAAATGGAGACGATGGTGGGCGGTGCCAGAGAATCAACCAGTACCAATCACACGCCAGCAGGTGATCAGTGCCAGAGCAGCTGCCCCCAGGCCTCCCACAATGCCTTGCTGAAAGAGTTACTTTCACATTATACATGACTGTGCCAGTATTAAGACTGAATACTGTATATACTCTGCTTGAAGTGTACGCTGTACAAATGATTTGATTACTGAATTTTTTTGTACGATGAGCAAAAACATAATAAAAAGAGTTTTTGAAAAAAAATATTAAAACTGAATGGAAGCCAGCCATTTGTAAGTTAGGAGAGTACTCTCTACATTTGAGAGGCAAACAACTAGGCTACCATACAATTTTAGTTGGCTGTGTATTGTGGGAGAGAACCTGTGGGTTAAAGAAGATATGAGTGGAGGGTTATGGGATGAACATAACTAAATATATGCTTAATACAATAATTTATTGTTTTCTCTAAAATTGTTTGAGTTGGTCAAAATATAAGGAACAGTGATTTACATTCTTCAAGATAAACTATGAGTGGGCAAATACTTATTACAACCATGTCTAGTTATGTGAAGTCAGGAAACTTTGCTATTGAAGTCGAAGCTTCCCAACTCCATCAGATTTACCGTGTGGTCTAGGGAAAAGGTACCAACTGCCTACCTCTCACTGTTTCCCAGCGGTGGCTCCTCCGCTAAGGCAGAGGAGCGTCACCCCACAGGAAAAGTCAAATGAAAATAACACCATGTTATTATCATTTTATTTTTCGCTAGTGGCTCTGTTGATGTGGGCAGGCGGGCTGGGCTGGCCAGAGCAGGGGGGAGGAGTGGTGGGCACTTTCTAAGTGCACATGACAGTTTGGCCGGCCATCTCGGGCCGGCCAAACCGCCATTCGCACTTAGCATGTTCTCCACCGGCTGTATTTTTTGGGCAGATTTATATAGCGCAAACACGACCCGGAGGTATTGGAGCACTTTACATGAGCCCCAGTTACGTTACACAAGGACACATTCATTTTTGGTAGGCACGGGAGATTAAGTGATTTGCCCAGAATCACAGGATGCTGAGCCGACGCCGTGGCTCAAACCTGGTTCCCCAGCTTCAAAGTCTGCAGCTCTGGCTGTAAGGCCACAACATCTCTCCTCCCTCTCCTCTCTGTATTGCACTGCCTGGGTGGAGAACATGCATAGACTCCCAGCCCCTGTCTGAGCACCAAACCACAGCGCTCAGTCCAATCACAACGCTGCTGTCATGCTGGTGACAGCAGCGTTGTGATTGGCTTGGGGACTGGGTGCTTCCTGTTGTGATTGGCTTGGGGCCTGGGTGCTTCCCGTTTCCTGCGTCGTGGACAGAAGGACGGAGGAGAGGCAACCGCAGGGAAGGTAAGTTAAATGTTCTTTTTTTCCCCTTCAGTTCTTTTTTTTTAACACCCCACCTCCCTGCCCCACCACTACCGCCAAAACTGCTATTTTCTTTCCTGGATGTCCCACAGGTCGAATATTCTGAAGAAGGGGTCATCATCAGAGTCCAACTGGGATCACTAGGTAAGAGGTGCCCATGTGAGCTGCAGGGGACAGTGCCATTGCAAGTGGGCCTGATCTCCCTGGGTGTGGGGCACATATATGGGTCAGGTTCGCAACTACACTTTGCTGCCAGGGTTCTCCAAGGTGGGCATGGGAGATGGCAGTCAATTGGGGGCAGGTCGCTCTATGCCCTGAGAGGTCTTTTGTGGTAACAGGAACAACTTCTTGGTCCTGCAAACGGACACTTTCGAAACTTGCAGATGTTTTAAGATATGTTGTAGCTTTGCAAATCCGAGAACTTTGCACACTTCTAATGCAGACTCCAGGGGACGTGTGATGTGGTACAAAATGTGTCTACTCACCTCAGTGAGAAACCACAGTAATAACGTGCTGATACTTTATTACAACAGTATATTTCCTCATATTTATTATTAATGGGCAGCAGTCCACCATTTGCCCTGTGATGCCCTTTGCAGCACCAGTTTCCCGCACCTACAAAGAGTCAATAAAACTGTCCCTTCGTTTTTAATACAATCTGTGCAATTTCTCAAAATGTAAATCTCACATACTTTTTATAAGAAAAAAACTGACTTTGCAACCCTACTGAATTTGCAGATTCGCACATCACTTGAACAACTGTGATCAGTTAAGCCATCTATTGAATCCATTGATAAACTTAGTTTAAGGAATCAATCATCAGAATTCATTGAGTTGTGCTATTAATAATAGATCATGCCGGGGGGCGTGGCTTGGCGCCCGAGAGGCATGGCGGCGTCCAGATAGAGCTCCCGGACGAAACTCGATGGTTTCGCGCCCACCGGCTGTTCAGGGCGGATTTGCCGGCTGACGAAGGTGCCGGAACGCCTGCAGAGTGTCGCGAGTCCGGAACCGGCTTCATTTACAGCGCCGGTCACCGGAAAACTAAGAAGTGAGTCTCTCCTTGCGACGCGCGAACCGCGGTCGCCATTTTGTGAGACTGTCCGAATTATGGAGCGCGTCTCAATTGACCAAAATCAGGGCATTGCGGATAAAACACTGCGGCGACATGGTGTTATAACGCAGTTTTGCTGATGCCTTAGTGGTGGAGGAAGTGTGCAGCCTTTTGTAATGTGGTGAGGAAACAGGCGAATATGTGATGCGGCAGCCATTTTGAGAGTCATTTGCACCTGCATATTGAAGGCTTTTCTTTCCTCGCATGGAGTCTGAGGGGACGCGCCTCTGGAGACATCATTTTTTCCCATACATATGTGGATAACTCATACTGTTCATATCCAGGCATGGTTTTGTATTGCGCTATTTTGTTCTTTTGACCTGACAGGAGCTATACAGTCTATGGCTTTCTCTTGACTGCCTGTCATCTCTGTGTGGGTTCATGTTTTCACAGAATTAAAGCACCTGCTTTACCTGAAGTGATGGAAATTTAGACACAGTTGTTGGTCTGTATTTTCTACATGCGCATTTCTGTGGGTTTTGTGCGCTATAATCGTTTTTTCAAGTATTTCAAGTTTATTCCCACCTGAAAAGTGTGCTCGCCTTGGGCTTTATGGGAAAAACGAAGAATCTTCGCCATACAATATCAAAGCCTACTCATATCTTTGTCAAGAACTCAAAAATTTTCAGCGAGTTTGCTAAGCTAGACGAATCTTTGTCAGCAGCGCCCAAGGGCTCTGAGATAACAATGGACTCTATTCATATCGCATCGGGGAAGGCTGTTACCAAACACCTGAAGAAGGAAACCCCTCCCCACCTAAATCAGTCTCGCCTGTCTCCATGGAGCTATTATTGGAAGAAATCAGGGCCCTTCGCCCATTCATGGAAGAAACTAATGCCAAACTGCAAACTCTCACGGATAACTGGTCACAATTGGATTCAAGACGGAGTCGCTAGGTGGCGCGTGACCAAGATGGCCGCACACCTGTGAGGCTCCAGCCCTGCCGAGCGGGGAAATATCCTTCAAACCCATCCTAAGCAACACAATCACGCATCAGACCTCACCAGAGCAGACCCGCTTCACTGCTGAAGCCAGCGATACCTCTGAGGCACAACGGACCCGGAGTGCGGCGGGCGCGGCGACCGCCGAAACTGGGCGCGGGCTGCTGAGATCCGGACCGGAGGCGGACGAGCGGCCGCGGCAGTTGGGAAAAACCGGGGCTGAGTAGGCCCAGTTGGTGTAGAAGCTGATGGCGGCCTGCCGAGGTTCGCCGCCGCTGAAATACGTGAATTGCTGGACGAGGTGAGAGGCAGATAATGGAGGCGCAATTACACTAACGCTACTGAAGCGTGAACAATGACATATGCAGGGAATGCCGTAAGGACACCGTGATATCAGGATCGGCCGGGCGCCGGAGGGAGAAACCGCCGGCTGCATATAGACGCTGGAGGCTGAGAGGGGCCGGAGGAAATAAATGCAGTTGTAAATGTCGTTGCACAGGGGAGCCCCTGCCTGACACCGTCAACGTGTGCTCCGCGGACCGGACTGGGGTGCTGGAGCCGTTATTCGGCCATTATTGCGGCGAGAGGTCGCCGCCATTTTGGGCTAGCTGAGGGCACATCGCCCGTAGATTATAAATTTCAGGAGAGACTGATCGGCCGCTCCTCATGCTGCAGAACCTGTGCACACAACAAGCAATTGCTGCACCCGGCCGGCACCGCGTTGCAGGTGTCCATCGGGCGGCGGACTTGGGGGGCTTAGGCTGGGTCACTGGTCGGTGGTACTCGCATTGGATGGCGCCGTTGATCCCCCTATAGACAACAAACACCTGGCAGGACACCGCCTGATATCTGGAAGCCTCGTTGGCTGATTGCTGGGTTCCGGGTGCTCCTTGTGACACTGGTGGTACGGGGGATTTGCCTAGCAGCTGCGCGGTGCCAAAAGCAGGCCCCAGTGGGGGCGTTGTGCCGATACGGTGTGGGGCGACCTCGGAGTGGGCCTGGAAGAGGTGCTGAACGCAGCCTGAACTGGTTGAGATCCAAGAGCAACATTTCCGCGCACCGTGCTGCTAGCATTATTGGCCAGAATTTATACGCAGAGGACACTCCTGGAAGCTACTTTGAGGGTGTCAGCGAAGCTGGGCCGAGGAGGGTGCCTTGTGGGTTCCTGCACTGTGCTCCTGCTTTACTCGACCTCCTACATCATGGGCCGCACCGACACCAAACAAACCAAAATCCCTTTTTCCACGCGCAAAACACCTGCGCCCGACTCAGCGGAGCATACAGACTCGGATGCCACAGACTCGCCAGAGGAAGACTGGAGAGCGCTCCTCCTTGGAATGAAGCAAAGCCTCACATCCATAGACACTAAAATTGACACGATGAATGTGCGGATAGACTCGGTGGTTACGAAACTGGACCAACACGAGCACCGCCTTAAGGAAGCAGAAACCAGGGTGTCTGAATTAGAGGATGGTGCCACCGCAAGTAGGAACCAAATATCGCAAATGGATAGGCTGCTTAAAATCATTGCTGACAAGAACGAAGATTTAGAGGCCCGTTCTCGAAGGAACAACGTGCGCATCCTTGGCCTGGCAGAATCAACCAATACAGGACGTATGGAAGATTTCATTGAGAAGTTGATCGTGGAGTTGTTTGGCAGGGGCTCCTTCTCGGCGCACCTCACGGTGGAGAGAGCACATAGGTCCCTGGCGGCTCGTCCGCCCCCAGGGGCGCCGCCACGGCCTGTGATAGTCCGGTTTTTAAATTATCGGGACAGAGATGCGGTCCTACGGCTGGCGCGAGAAAAAAAACAAGTTCATCATGAAAATACCATACTGTCTTTTTCCCGGACTTTACTCAAACAGTGCAAGACGCCAGGCGAAAGTTTGCGGCTGTGAAGAAAAAGCTCCAGACGCAGGAAATCCCCTACGCCATGATGTATCCGGCGAAATTGAAGATAACACACCGTGGGAGACAGCACTACTTCCAGAACCCACAACAGGCTGAAGATTACCTCAAACAAAACCGCCGTGCAGCATCCACGGAAGAGGGGGCTAGGGCGCGCTCCAGATCCCAGTCACCACTGTCGAAACCAGACTGAAGCACATAACATGCAGTGGTATGTTCGGGACTATCCCTAATGAACTGAAGCTGAAGAACTAATCTGCACTGGTGAAGTATGGACATAACTAATATTATGTGTGATATCCTGCTCGGCCACTTACCTCCGTCCCACCTCGAGTAGGTGGGTGCAAGTAAGGAGGGAAGAGGGCAGGTCGTGGGCCCCTAGTGATGCTCCTACGAGGGCGAACCCCAGAGTTTCCACTTAAGAGGGAAAAGAATGGTTGGGTAATGGGTGTTTTCGGGGTTGGGGGGGTACCAATGCCCGGCAAGTTGGGGAAGCCGGTGTGGGTGGAGGGTGGAAGTTACATTGTCGTAGGGATGCATCATGTCCGGTTGAATATAGCTTACAACATGTGGTTAAGTACAGAGTGTTACAGACGTCGAAATGTTAGATAACACACAAGATCTTAATAACTTTAAGGTGACATCATGGAACGTACGGGGTCTGAATAACCCTAGGAAAAAAAGACAGATTCTAGGTTATCTAGATAGACATCACATCACAGTCGCTTTATTACAGGAAACACACCTGCACCCTGGCACTACACCCCTGTTTGCCTCGAGATGGGCCTCACACCGCTGTTTTGCGTCATATTCAGGATACTCCCGAGGAGTGGCCATTCTAATTAAGAGAGGGACGGCGTTCGCGATCAGTGGGTCGGAAACGGATGCTGGGGGTAGGTACTGCCTAGTATGGGGAAGACTTCACTCCTATGATGTGACATTCGCCAACTACTATGGCCCTAATACGGACGATCCTCATGCTCTTCTCCTGTTGTGGAGTAAAATTCAGGAGATTGATACTACCTACGTCATATGGGGGGGAGATTTCAACACAACAATTCAGCCCCGAATGGACAGGTCCCGAGTAACCCCAATGCACTTTACGAATACGCAAAGAACACTGACAGACATCATAGACACCAACTACCTACTCGACTCTTGGCGGTACAAACACCCAACGAAACGGGAGGGCACACATTACTCAGCGGTTCATGCAACCTGGGCTAGGCTGGATTACCTGATTGTGTCGATAGGAATGTCCCACTGGTTGGGACCCGTAACCCATCTGGTCCGTACGTATTCAGACCATTCCCCTGTAATGGCGGACATGCATGCCCCCCTTAATCATTCTCCGTACAATAGCTGGCGCCTCAACCCATTGCACCTCCAGGACACTGTGTTCAAGGCTGAAATTGAACAACACATTCAGGATTTTTTTGAGCGCAATGTGAAGTCCGTTTCTAGCATCACGATAGTATGGGAGGCATTCAAAGTCACGGCTCGAGGTTGGTGTATTTCTAAGGGAGGGGGTATCCTTAAAACGCTACGTAATGACCTGCATAAATTGGAAGGGGAACTCAAGCAATTGGAAGGTGATCTCGATACCAGTCCCGGAAACAATGCAATTAGGGCCAATATACGAGACAAGCTCACTGACTATGAGACAATTGCGGAGAGGAAAGTAAATTTAGGGGCAAACCACACATGGCACGGGTTTATGGCGAGGGAGACCGGCCGGGGAAGGCTCTGGCAAATGCGACCAGACCCCCTAGGTTCTCCAACCACATAACGGAGATACAAGATGCACAAGGTAATACACATCGGAACCTTCCAGATCAACTGAATACGTTTAGAGAGTTCTATAGCACCCTCTATTCTTCCCAAAGAGGCACCCCATTAGATTTGCCGACTTATTTTGAAGACACTGCACTGGCCTGGCTGGGAGATACCCAACGGGAATTCTTGAATTTAGACTTAGAACTGGACGAAATTACTGAAGCCATAATGCAGATGAGATCGGGACGGGCCCCGGGTTCTGACGGATTGCCGATAGAATTCTATAAAACATATGCTTCACTATTGGCTCCCATCCTGAAGGAGGTGTTCTATGTATCATTAGAGGAAGGGTGCCTACCCAGAACTATGCGCGAGGCCCTGATAACATCATTACTAAAGCCTGGTAAATCTCCACTTTTCTGCAACTCATACCGGCCCCTCTCACTATTAAATAGCGATACTAAAATATTAGCAAAGGTTCTGGGGACCCGACTTAATTTGCTGATGGAACGACTTGTACTACCTGACCAAGCGGGATTCATTCCCAACAGAGCTACATCGCATAACCTTAGAACCCTGGCTGCTGTACTACAAGACATAGACCCGAACTGCTCGGCTGTGGCGGTGTTCCTTGACGCAACCAAGGCGTTCGATTCTTTAGAGTGGGACTACTTGCTGGGCACTTTGAGATATATGGGGATGCCCCCTACTTTTCTCTGCTGGATACAACTGCTCTATAGCCAACCGATAGCGTCAGTGCTCCTGAATGGCGCCAAGTCTCCCACCTTTACTATTTGCAGAGGAACACGACAGGGCTGCCCATTATCCCCTATCTTGTTTGCTTTAGCTATAGAGCCTCTAGCTGCAAAACTACGACAACATCACAAAGACAGGGCACTGATATATCCGACTAGACAACTGCTTATCTCTCTATATGCAGACGATATGACGTTATACATCAAAAAGCCCCATGACAATCTCAATCCAGTATTAAGGAGATCACTAAATTTGGGGCCATATCAGGAATACAAATAAACTGGTCTAAGTCTGCAGTATTCCCCCTAACGGATAACACCCCGCCACATCGACTAGATTACCCATTAGTCTGGGAAACTGACGAGCTGACATACCTGGGCATACGTCTCACAAGGAATAGGGACAGCCTGATGAGGCTTAACTATGGCACAGCCATGGATAAGATAACTGACACCATCACCAGGTGGTTGCGGCTTCCCCTTTCCATGGCGGGCAGGATTTCTCTTACCAAAATGGTTCTGCTGCCCAAATTATTATACCTCTTTATTAATATACCATATCACCCGGGGAGATTTTTCTTTAATACATTAAGAACTCAAATAACGAGGCTGGTATGGGGAGGGAAACAGCCGCGGCTCAACCTGAACACGTTGATGCTGCCATATCATCAGGGAGGGTATGATGTCCCCAATTTTGAATTCTATTATTACTGCGCACAGGCCCACTTCGCATTGTATTGGTTCCATCCGCCACCCTTTATGCCTCACTTGGCGGTGGAAGATGGATATATGACTCCGACGCCCCCGGCAAGCTATCTCTTTACAACAGTGAAGAAGCGGGGGCGCGACCCATCCACAGTAGACTGTACCATTGTAGCGTGGCGACAGATCGCTCGCAAGCTAGAGAGCCCTATGCTGTACTCGCCTAGGATGCCCCTAGTAAGTAATCCCTTACTACAAGTTACGAGTGAGGGGATATGCCGGAAGCTGTTGACAAGTCTAGGGTACCACACCTGGGGAGACCTTTATGCTGGAGGACAATTCCGCTCCAAGGATTTATTCTTTGGAACACGCATACCCACGGCGCTGGACACATTTATAGATATTCGGCTCCGGCAAAGTGTGAAGGCAGCAACCCCTACTTTTCCCGAAGAACCAGATACACTTGCACCTCTGCATGCCCTGCTACAGGGAACGGCCCCTCGTCATGTCATATCCCTTTTGTATAAACATATACAAAATGCACCACCCATCAATACACTTCGGGCCAGACAGGAATGGGATAAAGACATAAGTACCCCGCTGACTGACGAACAATGGGAAAGCAGTTGTACGCAGACCGCAGCAATTACAGGGAATAGCAGGCTCCGCCTCATTCATTTTAAGTTCTTGCATCGCTTATATCATACCCCAGCTAGACTACACAGATTCCACCTCAGGGACAATTATCGATGTGCGCGATGCGGGAGGGAAGGAGCGGATTTCCTACACTTAGCGTGGAGTTGCCCCCAGGTAGCTACGTACTGGACACAGACCTTTGAGGGACTGTCGGCCATGGTGGGGGTTAGGATAGATCCCTGCCCCATGGTGGCCCTGTTGGGTTTATCTCAGGGGATAATTACAGCACATAAGAAGTTCCTGGCGATGGGCTTATTGTTAGCGAAACGGCAGGTAGCGTGCAAATGGGGAAGGGGTCGGGCTCCTAAGTTTAAAGACTGGATACACACTATGACTACATGGCAAGATCACATGCATCATTATGCAGAATTATTGCCGATTAACTCCCGCCCTAAAAATATTTGGGGCCCACTCACCTCCTTTCTTCTTGAGCAGGAAGGGAACCAAGAGAGGGACCAGGAAAGTACAGACCAAACAACGGAGAATGAAGCCAGACACAGGCCTGGATCCCAGACCTCACCAGGGGAGCTGAATGAACACTAGTACTGCACTAAGAAAGAATCTCGGAGGGGGGGGAAAAAAATCGAATTACCAGCTGCAAAAAGACTTCGCTCTTACAACCAGGGTGAGGGGGGGGGATATCACCACTGTTCTAGGCATTAGCGATATCTGGGCTGTCACTGTGATACATATCGTTACCAACTACTATATATTGAAAAGTGTGTTGAACTGTACAATATGCTACTATTATACTTTGCTAGCAACCGGACTGTAAATTAATGTTTTATGACTGAAGTTAAAGTTATTTGGGAGGGGGGGGAGAGTATTCATACTGTGCATATAATGTTGCGGGAAAGTGTTACCGAAATGTAATACAATGAGACATTTTATTTGTGTTTTACATACACAGATGTACCGTAAAAATTTTACAATAAAGGTTTTTGGAAAAAAAACAAAAAAAAACAAAACAAAAACAATTGGATTCAAGACTTAATGCAGTTGAACTCAATGTAGCAGCGTTTGCAGAAACCAGAGCTAACGTATCTCAGATCAACTCTCAAGTCTCGTTGCTCCAAAAACAGGTGGAGGACTTGGAAAATCGAAATAGGCGGAATAATCTCCACATTTATGGTCTGGGAGAGGGGATTGAAGGAAATGATCCCATAGCCTTCTTCAAGTCATTCTTGCCTAAAATACTCCACCTGCCAGAGGGCGCTGTACTTAACATCCAAAGAGCACACAGACTGGGGCGTTTTTCGTCTGGTGCGTCGTCTGCGCAGAAACCAAGAGGAGTCATCTTATACTTTCTGGAGTACACAGACCTCTTAAAGGTTTTGTCGGTGGCTAAAGCTACTCAGCGCATTACATGGGCAGGTTCAACCTTATTCTTTGCGCAGGACTATGCCAGAGCCACGGCCACCAGACGAAAGGCATTTCTTGACATGAGACCGGACCTTCGATCAATGGGGGCCCGGTATGGTCTCTTCCACCCGTGCCTTTTCAAAGTCACATACAACAACAAAACGACAGCCTACGAGGATCCGGTGCGTCTACGGAGCTTTATTAATTCAAACAAGACGGATGCTATGGATGCATCGGGACCCTCTTCTTCACGTATTGTTTAATTTGAAGTATTCCATATAGGCATATTCGTGCTTTGTTCTTTCCTCCCCACAATTATCTGAATTCATTGAATGTTGTTTTTAATTTTATATAGTTGATGGAAATGTAGATGTTAAAATAGTCGTTTGGTGACCTTTTTGTTTTCAGACTTATTCATACTACCCATTGATCTTACCATAAAATTATTATTATAATTGGTTTTTTTTTCTCTTTCGCCCATACAGTTGTCTTTTCCTAATGGCGTGTATACCTCCGAGTCCTCCGTGTGGTCAGACCCAGATGTACCGTATGTCTCATGTGGTTCCACCCCCCCCCCCTACCTCTCTAAACCTTCTTTGTGTAAGTATGTCACCCTATTCTCATTACTTTTTATTTTTTCTTCTGTACTTCTTTCCAGTACATTTCTCTATTCTCTCTTTAGGTGCCGCCTTCGCTCTCCCTCCTAGTCATCATACCCCCTCTCTGCACTTTCTAGACTGTCCATATATGCTACCTCTAGCTTTTCTTTCTTTTCCTATAATGTTTTTTAGTTTAACCTTTTTGGAACGTTACCTGTATCTTTCTCATTATTGGATCTTATTGTCATCTATTGATTCTTTATGTCTTATGATAAATGCAATTAAGTGTTGGTTCTGTTGCCCCCACGGCAGATGCAATGATTAGGTTCTAGCCTCCTCTTTTTTTATTTTTCTTTCTTTGATCAAATTCCATGGCAGTAACAATTGTATCTTGGAATGTCAGGGGTTTAAATTCACCTATTAAGAGACAGAGAGTATTAAGTCATCTAGCCAAATTAGAAGTTGATATAGCATGTCTCCAAGAAACTCATCTGACAGAAGCGGAATCATTAAAATTGAAAAAGGGATGGGTGGGAGAAGTTTTCTTCTCCCCAGGGGATGGCAAACGTAATGGTGTCATGTTGTTATGTCGAAAATCGCTTCCTTTTAAATTCATTTCGCAGGATTCGGATACGAATGGTCGTTGGTTAAATGTCAAATTATTGTTGGGAGATGCTCTGGTCTCTTTTCTCAATGTGTATGCCCCGACCGGCGGTGATTCATTATTTTGGTCTTCAATGGCTCACCAAATTGCAACATGCATTGAAGATAACTTCATATTTGCCGGTGACTGTAATCAGATCTTTGATCCCTTCTTAGATCGGAACTCTAAAGTCCCTTTTTTACCCAATAAAATACATAGATCTTTTATAAACACTCTTACTCAACACAAGCTTTTGGATGCTTGGAGATTGTGTAATCCCACAACGAGAGAGTACACCTTTTATTCTCCAGTCCATCATACCCAATCGAGAATCGACTACTTTTTCATCTCCCATAATGTATCCCCAGCCTTGGTTAATGCTGAGATTGGTCCTATTTTGCTCTCAGACCATGCCCCCATTTCAATTCGTCTTGATATTCTGTCAAGAGTTGACATCCCCAGGAGATGGCGTTTTAATAATGCTCTCCTTTCTGACCCAATATTTACTTCATCCTTTACCTCTTTTTTAATGAATACTTTTTGTTTAATCAAAATGACACTATGTCTACTTCAACCATATGGGACGCATTTAAAGCAACAGCAAGAGAGTTCATTATTGGCTATGTTGCCAAAAAAAGTCATATAGCCCGCAAACGTTCTAATGAACTCTTTCATGAGATAAAGAGACTGGAGCAATCCTACTATTCTTCTAATTCAAAGGAATGTTTGGCTGCTCTTCTAAAGGCGAAACTTCAATTCAACAAAGACACCACAGATAATGCTTCTTTGTACTTATTAAAATCTAGTGCAAAATTTTATGGCGGCCAAAATAGAGCAGGGAAAATTTTGGCTAATTACTTGAAAATCAAACACAATAAGTTAAATGTTGAATCTATCTATGATGAACACTCTAATTTAAAATTTAAGGATTTGGATATAGTGAATGAATTCTCCTCCTATTATAAGTCATTGTACACTGCAGAAGCGCACCCCACAGATTTTTTGTTATCACAATTTTTCTCCAACATTCAGAAACCTGTAGATACTCCTCCTGATCTCTCCATATTGGAAATAGACCCAACAGCAAAGGAACTTCTGGACGCCTTACAACATCTCAAAAAGGACAAGGCACCAGGTCCAGATGGGTTCACAGTTGAATTCTATATTCATTTTTCTAAATTATTAATTCCCAAACTACATTCTTTGGTACAATCCTTCTGCTTTTCTAATTCTGCTACCGGTTCTTTCTCTGAGGCGCACATTTGTCTCATACCTAAAGAGGGCAAGGACTTGAAGCACTGCAAAAATTATAGACCCATTTCGTTGGTCAATATTGATTATAAAATCTTTTCAAAAGCCTTGGCTCTTCGATTAGAATCTTTTTTACCAAATTTGCTGGGCAAAGAACAATCTGGCTTTGTGAAAGGACGGCTCATCACAGACAATACACGGCTCTTTTTTGATATCTTATCCAAATCATCTCACCACAAACAATCTCTTGCAGCAATAGCTTTGGACGCGGAAAAGGCATTCGATAGAGTAGAATGGCCTTACCTTTTCTATGCCTTGAGATAGTTTAGCTTTGGTCCTAAGTTTACCTCTCTTATCTCTCTACTCTATTCGAATCCCCGTGCAGCTGTTTGTGCTAATGGCCAAATATCTCCATTTTTTGATTTAGGTAGAGGTGTTCGTCAGGGATGCCCTCTGTCTCCCTTCCTGTTTAATTTGGCTCTGGAACCTTTTCTTTCAAAAATTCGTCAAAACCAAGACATACATGGATTCGAACTCAAAACAGCCCATATCAAATTTGCAGCTTATGCTGACGATATTTTGCTTTTTATATCGCAACCAACTGAATCTATTCCTGCTTTTTTAGCAGAAGTTCACTCCTTTTCTTCTGTATCAGGATACAAGTTGAACACTGACAAGTGCGAGATTTTGCCCCTTACCAAATACACTTTTAAAGACGATTTTGTTTCATCTCATTTTTCATGGAACCCCAAACATATTAAATATCTTGGAATGTATTTCGCTCCTGTAATTCCTGACACAGTGTCCATCTGTATGAATAAATGTATTCAAAAAATCTCTGATTTGACAGTTAAGTGGCATCCTTTGTATTTGTCTTGGTGGGGTCGCCTTGATACAATTAAAATGATGCTATCCCCTATAGTGCTATATACCATCTCCAATATCCCAGTACCTATACCGGCCAAATTGATTAAAAAGATTAACTCCCTTCTCTCCTCCTTTTTATGGAAAAATAGGAACCCTCGTATGTCGTTGGCCAAATTGACCCGCCCTAAATCAGAGGGGGGAGTTAATTTTCCCAACTTTTTTACATATCACAAGTCTTTCCTATTACGCCAATCTGCATATTGGCTAAGGGAGACGGTGCATGAGTGTCCTTTGTGGACTCTTGTTGAAAGCCTATTTTTATCTCCCTTTTCTTTTCATGAGTATCTCTCCTTCTCCCGCAAACCACAGTCTTTATCAACTCCTATAATTAAACTCACATCCCTACTCCTAGGATCAAGCTCTTCTTCAATACCGGAAAGTTTTGATTCCTTGTGCAACTTACCAATCTGGCATAATAAGTCCTTGTTGATCCGGGGAAGACCTTTCTATTGGAAGTCTTGGAGGCAGAGGGGTTTGATCTGGGTCCATCAATTGTTTTCTCAGTCAGAATTTATATCTTTTCCCTCACTTAGCACAATATATGGTTTACCTGTCTCTTTCCTACCCAAGTATAATCTCCTTAGGGGGTGGTGCTAGACATTTCCACCAAACTTACTACTGCATCAGTGAATACCCACTCCGTTGCTCCAAACCAGGACCTCCGCACCTTACTTTACACCCAACCTAGAGCCTCTGTTCTTTACACCCACTTACATTGCCCTGGTGTTGATGGACAAAAATCTAAGGTGGAAATTGCGTGGGAGCATGAATTACAAGCGTCTTGGCCAGTCTCTTTATGGAGGAAAATTTGGACAAAGATAAGAAAGTCCTCAAGAGCCGCCAATATCACGCAAACATTGTTTTTTATTTATAACAGGCTTTTGCTTTCTCCAAGTACGCTAAGCAAACAATATTCCTCAGTAGCAGATAATTGTTGGACATGTTCCTCCCCGGGTGCTGATTTGTTTCATATGTTGTTTTCTTGCTCTTTTGTTCACAGTTTCTGGAAACGTGTATGGTCTCAAATTAACTCAATTTTTAGTACTAGTTTTTCGTTTACCTTTATCAACGTGTTTCTGGGAAGTCTCTCCCCGATCTGGAAAGACTGCTCGTCTAATGTCAGAATTGTTGATCTGTTATTAGCAGTTGCCTTTCAGCAAATCACCAAGAATTGGAAGGACTTCACCAGGATCTCTTACCAGGCTTGGTGGAACGCAGTTTGTCACAACCACAGGTTAGATACCTCTTTTGTATACCCTATCTCTGTGGCGCCCAGACGCCTGAACCTATGGTCACCTGTTACATTGTTTATCGATGCTCATGCTAGGCGTTCTGTTATGCTATTGCCATCTCAACAAGAAGTCCTCAAACCACCATGATCCCTCTGTACATTCCTATATGTGATTTTGCTATCAATTGTATTCATTGTATACTTTAAATGTACTAGCCCTGAATCTCACTGTATTACGTTCAAACCTATGCAATTACTTTTTGGAATTCATTTTGTGTTCTTTTAATCTCTGTAATGTGGTGACATATGTTTAACTTAACTATTGATTGCTGGCACCTTTATTATTCCAATAAATTTCTTCTTTAAAACGTAAAAAATAATAGATCATGCCTTTGAATTCTGTCCTTATTGAAAGGTTTGCCATTAAATACACCCGCCAACAGAGAGATACGTTTATAGTGGGAAGAGATTACTGTACAATAAAGTTCACAAGTGGAGAAAAGAGGGAAAGGATAAGCAAGTTTTTGAATGGAAAGGGAAACTTTCCGAGAAAAAGTTAGGACATGAATGTCAGTCATCCCCTGACTGGTACGGTGATTCTGAAAATTATGTTTGTTAAGCATTTGACATTCTTGAATGTTGTACTTCACCCTTTTAATTTTCTTCATGTAGTTAGTTATTCGGCCAACTTAAACTTTTTGATGTCGCCAAACACCATAACTAACCTAAACTCCCAAGAAAAATAATTTTTATCTAAGTAGAAAAGTAAAATAGGGAAACATATTGCCTCTATCCCAATGTAATAAGTGCAATAAACATACTTTAAATTGTGCAGGTTAGAAACATTCATAGCATTTTGTTGTCTATAGTCCCTATTATATATTTGGCCGTTGTAAGTGGGACAATCCTGGTCCCTAGACCAGATCTGCTTGGATTTCCACATGTTTTCCTGAAGTCCTGTTGAGAGAGTATGATTAGAGAAACAGGTTTAATAGACAGGTCCGAAAAATTTAACTGATCACAAATGTCACATGGAAAAAGAAGCATGTTTTCTGGTATACAAAGCTGTTTAGATGAAGTACATATAGCACATGTTCTGATTATTACAATAATACAAAGATAAAAAGTAATTTTGCAGATTGGTTTGAGTGGCATAATCCTATTTTATAATTATTTATGTATATTAAGGCTGCATCTGGTGGAAACTGTGGAATGGATTAATGCATCCACTCCAGGCATTGGTTTTCGACCTCATGTGGAAGAGGCTCAGAATTCTACTGTGTAAATACTGTTCTTTGTATATACTGTAAATGATGACCTCGGTGGGGGCAAACCGAGCCCGGGGAAGCTGGGAACAGACACAGAGCCAGATACAGCACAAACAGCAGCTGCAGGTTAGGGCATTTAAGATGTCAATTTGTGGTTAGTGGTAGAGTGAGCCAGAGAGGTTTGAGATGATGGGTGATGTCATTGCTAACTGGGTATGTTTTGAAGTACTCTTAGCAGGGAAGTTGGTGCAAAGTTTAGACGATTAAAGCTTCAGTGATTTAGATGATTAAGGAGGTTACTAGTGAATTTAAATCACTGGTGGGGATCATTGACTGTATGTTGTTGGCTTTAACAATAGCCTTTGAATGGAAAGGCTCTTTTTCAAAATGCCGCCTTGAGTTTACCTTCAGCTTGTGGTCTGGAAGAGGCCCTCAGTAATGAGGAAAATGACCCAATTGGTGACTTGATTCCTAGACGCCCATGAGCATTTTTTTTTTAATATTTCCTCTTGGCTGGAGTCAGGTCTGTTGTATACCAAGGAGCAGATGGAGTAGAATGCTGGGAAACAAAGGACTTCTTAGGAAGGGTAATAAAGGATGTCACAAGAAGGGTAACATGTAGAGCATTGGTGATCCATTTATTAAACTAATCTACATAGTTGTCGATACTACCAGGAGGCTCAGGCACATTATGCTCTAAGCAGGTGATCAATTTAGGAGGGTCCAATTTAGACCATGAGTGATCAGAAATGTTGGACGACTCATTGGTTTTCATTTTGGCCTCTCTCCTTGATTGACAAAAAAATCACTTTGTGGTCCATCTATGTCAGTTCTAAAGTAGAAAGAGTGTTGACTAAAGCTTGGCAGGACTAGATATGGGCAAGAATATGGCCTGCTGAGTGAGTTGGTCCTCGTACAAGTTACAGCAAATCAAAGGCCGAATAAATAGCAACTCTGTGGGTTCCTTGTCAGATTCCCTGTCCACATGGAGATTAAAATCTTAAAGCAAGATAAAATTGTTAGTTTCTAGACTAGAGAGATAAACTCCAGTATTGAAGTAAGAACGTTCTTCACAGGGCCAGAAAGTCTGTAAATTAATACCATTTTATTGGATTCATTTGTATTATTTGAAATTTTGAATGAGAGATATTGAGAATATATTCTGTAAAGGAAAGTGACTTGATAGTCCATGTGGAGACTAAAAATTTATTTTTGTAAATAATCGCATGGGTCCGCTAATTTGAAAAGATAACCAGAAGAAATGTAAGATCAGGGGTCGAGTCCGCTTTAGGCAGGTTTCTGTTACAAATGCAGAATCAAAATGAGTCTTCCAGACTCCTCCCCTCAGCACAGGTTTAACCATCGAAGAGACATTGATTAGAATGCATGCTATATTGGGATTCCGACAAGTATGATATACAGCTCGATTAGAAATTCTAGAAGATAAAGGGGATTGGGTAAATATGAAATGTGTTTGCTTCGCCTTAGATATTCGGTTGAACTAGTGAGGCACTTCAAAGTAATAGGTTCAATGCTACACAGGTGCAAATCATGTAACAGTAGTATTGCTTACCGGCTGTGAAAAAAAGACTGGGCAGTGTCCCGGGCCCTGGGCACGGTCTGGGCATAGAGGGACGCAGAGAGGCTTGCCTTTAGCACTCTTCTCTCTGCTGCCAGTCTAAAATAGGGTGTGGATAGATGGCATATCCCAACTGGCAAAGACTATAGAGCGCACTTCCAAAACGGCACCTCTAAAATGGTACAATTAATAGTGAAGTACAAATGGCCGATGCTCTCGCTGTAATACAAGCGGATCATAAAGTTAACTTAAAACAAGCATTGGCAAAGCCAATAGGTCTCGCCTATGCACGATATATTGTCTTTACGAATGTGTTTTAGCCATGCACTACCCTATATTTCACCCTATATCTCTCTCAATATATCCTCTACCTCCACTCTCTGACTCATCCCAAACCTCATTCTACTACTATGATCTCCAAAATAACCCTTTCTATACTCTTCCCTCCTTGGATCACCCCAAAGTTCATTTTAATACTATGATCTCTCAAACAAATCATCTAAATTCTTCCCTCACCGATCCCTCCTTTGACTCATCCCAAAACTAATTTTACTACTATGATCTCCCTGATCCATTTCTAGAGATTCATCCCTCCTCCACCTCTCCTTATACTCATCCCAAACCTCATCTTACTACTATGATCTCCCAATAAACACTAGACTCTTCCCTCTTCAATCCCCCATTATCCTTTTCAATCCAACTAATAGACTCACATGTCCACCGCTCAAATTTCATTATACTAATCCACCACTAATCCTATTTGGGTTCTGGAGTAGCATGCTACTCGCCAAGAAGCGCTTGGACGCCTCGTCAGGGGTAGTTAGCGCTATATAAATGAAATTACAATTACAATACAATTTGAATCCCAGAAGGCCCACTCATCCTTTCATCCTTCTGAAGTCTATTGAATGAGTACCACTGAGTTGGATAAAAATAAACAACTGCTATTTCAGCTTCAAGAGATACAGGGGTAAATGTGTGCTTTACAAATACACATCTGTATATATATTATAATGCTGTAAGCCACAAAACACCTAGAATTTAGCCACTTAAGTGGCAAGTGCGGTGCACCTCTCTATTGTAAGCATCTAGATATGTGTATTTCTTTGAATAAATGTATCTAATAATTATGTTTATAAATATATAGATATTCATTAGGTCTGCTTAACAAATGTACATATTACCTATGGTTATACATTTCCATGTTTAACTTGTATATAGGTCACTGCATAAATAAGTAATTTTTTATCATAACTATTTATCTACAATTGCTTCAATATTGAATTATTAAAAAGAAAACAGAATTATAAAAACAAATAAATTAGCTTAAAGTCAGTCGCGGCTCGCAGAGGTAATGCTGTGGGGCGGTGAGGAGGGGCATGGGTGGGTGGGTAGTGGAGTCCGACATACGACGGCAAAGGTGAAAGTAAATAAATAAATAAATAAAACCACTTACCTTGCGCTCGCCGCATCGCCGGTGAAAGTAAAGAAATAAAGAAATAAAACCACTTACCTTGCGCTTGCCGCATCGCCGACTCGACGATGCGGCGAGCGCAAGGTAAGTGGTTTTATTTATTTCTTTACTTTCACCTTTGCCGTCGTATGTCGGACACCACTACCCACCCACCCAGCCCCACCCCGCCTCACCACCCCACATCGTTACCTTTGCGAGCCGCCACTGCTTAAAGTACAGCAACACTTGAAAGTCTGAGTTTATTAAATACAACCTAAATCTAGATATATTACCTTCCCTATACATATATATTACCTTCCATGTACTTATGTATCTTTATATTTATTACTTTACTCCTAATTCAGCATCTCCAATGCACTACCCTATATCTTACCCTATACCTCTCTCAATATATCCTTTACCTCCACTCTCTGACTCATCCCAAACCTTATTCTACTACTCACTCCAATGCACTACCCTATTTCTCACTCTATACCTCTCTCAATATATCTTCTACCTCCACTCTCTGACTCATCCCAAACCCCATTCTACTTCTATGATCCCCAAAATAACCCTTTCTAGACTCTTCCCTCCTCTACCCCTCCTTGCATCATCTCAAACCTCTTTTACTATTAAGATCACTCCTAGACTCATCCGATACCTCATCTTTCTCCCTAATCCACGTCTAGAGACTGTTCCCTCCTCCATCTCTACTTTACTCATCCCAAACCTCCTCCTACTGCTATGATCTCTAAATAAACACTTTCTAGACCCTTCCCATCCCTCCACTATCCTTTTCAATCCAACTAACAGACTCACATGTCCATTGCTCAAATTAATTTCATATTTCCCTATACTATTGCACTACTAATCCTTTTTGGGTTCCGGCCGAAAAGTGCTTCGACGCATCGTCAGGGATAGTAAGTGCTATATAAATGCAATTACAATTACAGTTACTTCTTATTAGTCACCCAAGCAGGCCTCTTAGTCTTCAGCAACAGCTAAGAATGAGATTTGTGTTCGGGCTGCCAGACTTGGCATTTAGTTCTTTAGTTCACTTGACTGTCCCCCAAAGCACTCTTATTTAATACCCACCCTAGTCCCAATCATGTTGCCCCCTAGCTCATCTTATCTAATTTCCCCTCACCTCAGCAATGCCCGTGCCACCTAAACGTTTCTATAACCCTAATAACGCATGCATCAGTTAAAATGCCGCCTTTCATCTAATTGTTTTGGGCACATGCACAAATGCCACAGGGCATCGTTATTTATGGGGTGAGCAACCTGCACCAGGATAAAGACAGAAGTTGGCATCAAGGCCTCAAAAAGATTAAATAGGAGATTTCAAAAGTTTGCAGACTATGACATCTTATGGCCCGCTGTGATGCAGGCTGCATTCACCTACATAGGATGAAAAGAAGATATGGTACAAAGAAGTTATGCTTATTTAATAAGGGAGACTGGCAAATGATTACATCTGTTATTTGCTTGACTGATTCTTCTGTAGTTTGGTGAATAATTTCTATTGGAAGTAGGAATGGAATAGCCACTGGAAGGAGGGCTAAAAGAGGCAGCATAGAGGCGATACCTGAGTAAACATTCTGCTATCTCTGAGACACAGTGTGATTAACACCACTGTTTTCTGGAACATAAATCAAATCCTTAAAATAGAAATCGAAACTTAAAAACTCTAAAGCCTTTGTCCAGGAGGCATTGGGAATCTTAGTTTAAAAACTAGATTTGGATTGGCAGGTGGAGTTCCTGTCTCTCCCTTAGCTCCTCACTGTGTAGAGGTGACGTGCGTCCGGAACAATCCTTGGACATTTGTAAAAAAAATTGTCATAATTTGAATAGTTTGCTTTTGTGGGATGAAGGGAATGAGGGCCATGGACCTCAAAAACATAACTGACTTTGTGAAACATGTTGCCTCAGCTCCAAAGCTATAGGAGTTTGCTATCGGAATTCAGCAGGCTTACCAAGTTCGTTGTCCACGAAAGTGAAAGGAAAGAATTGCCCCCGCCCCCTCCCTATATTGTATCTAGACAAAATCTGCTAGGTTTGAACAATGTATTTCAGGACCATATTATCATTTTTCCTCACTTTAATTAAAGGTTTGCAGGCATGCCTAAAGAATGTAAAAAGAGTAACCCCGCTTCCAAACTTCAATTGCGCTATATTAGAACTGACAAATAGATTTCTTTCTCTTAGATCCATTTGACATGGCCTGTAAACCATCTGAGACACTGTTATAATTATGTATGATTCATTCCTAAATTCTCCCTCAAGTTATCCCTCCTTTGGCTCATTCCAAACCTCATTTTTCTACTCTGATACTTTCTCCCTAATCCCTTTCCATGGGCTCTTCCCTCCTCCATCTCTCCTTTACTCATCCCAGACCTCAACTTACTACTATGATCTCCCAATTAAGACTTCTGGCTATCTTCCCTCATCTATCCCTCCATTGCTCTATTCAATCCAACTAACAGACTCACATGTCAATCAATCAATCAATCATGTCACTTATAAAGCGCACTACATACCCGCGAGGGTCTCAAGGCGCTGGGGGAAGAGGGGGGTGGTGCTGCTACTGATCGAAGAGCCAGGTCTTGAGGAGTCTTCTGAAGGCCAGTAGGTCTTGGGTCTGTCGGAGGTTGGTGGGGAGGGTGTTCCAGGTCTTGGCGGCGAGGTGGGAGAAGGATCTGCCGCCGGCGGTCGTTTTCCGGATGCGGGGGACTGTGGCGAGGCTGGTCGAGCGGAGCTTGCGGGTGGGGGTGTAGAAGCTGAGTCGTCTGTTGAGGTAGGCTGGTCCGGAGTTGTGGAGTGCTTTGTGTGTGTGGGTGAGGAGCTTGAAGGTTATCCTCTTGTTGACAGGGAGCCAGTGCAGGTCTCTCAGGTGGGGTGTGATGTGGCTGCGTCGGGGGATGTCGAGGATAAGACGTGCAGAGCGTTCTGGATGCGTTGCAGCCGTCTCAGGAAGCTTAGCCGTCGTTCCTGCGTAGAGGCGTTTCCGTAGTCCAGCCTGCTGGTGACGAGGGCCTGGGTGACTGTTTTTCTTGTTTCGGTGGGGATCCACTTGAAGATCCTGCGGAGCATTCGGAGGATGTTGAAGCAGGATGAGGAAACGGCGTTGACCTGCTTAGTCATGGAGAGGGTGGGGTCGAGGATGACCCCTAGGTTGCGTACGTGGTCGGTGGGTGGCGGGGCTGTTCCCAGTGATGTTGGCCACCAGGAGTCGTCCCAGGCTGAAGGGTTGGAACCAAGGATGAGGACCTCCGTCTTGTCCGAGTTCAGCTTCAGGCGGCTGGTCCTCATCCATTCGGCGACGGCCTTCATTCCTTCGTGGAGGTGGGCTTTGGCGGTGTGAGGGTCTTTGGTGAGGGAGAGGATCAGCTGGGTGTCATCGGCGTAGGAGATGATGTTGAGGTTGTGCTGTCGGGCGACGTGGGCGAGGGGTGCCATGTAGATGTTGAACAGCGTTGGGCTGAGGGAGGAGCCTTGGGGTACGCCGCAGATGATCTTGGTGGCCTTGGATCGGAAGGGGGCGAGGCGGACGCTTTGTGTTCTGCCGGAAAGGAAGGATGTGGTCCAGTCCAGGGCCTTCTCTTGGATCCCCGGCGTCGTGAAGGCGTGTTCGTAGTGTGTGGTGGCAGACCGTGTCGAAGGCGGCTGATAGGTCCAGGAGGATGAGGGCTGCTGTTTCTCCGTTGTCTAGCAGGGTCCTGATGTCATCGGTGGCGGCGATGAGGGCGGTTTCGGTGCTGTGGTTGCTGCGGAAGCCGGACTGGGAAGGGTCCAGGATGTTGTTCTCCTCGAGGTAGCGGGTCAGTTGTTTGTTGACGATTTTCTCGGTGACCTTCGCGGGGAACGGGAGCAGAGAGATGGGTCGGAAGTTCTTGAGGTCCTTGGGGTCTGCCTTGGGTTTCTTGAGTTGTCCTCCGCTCCAATTAACTCGTACCTTCTTATACTAATACTATACTCATATTTCCCTCTAATAATCCACCACTAATCCTTTTGGGTTCCGGAGTAGCGTGCTACTCGCCGAAAAGCGCTTCGGCGACTCATCAGGAGTTGTAAGTGCTAGATATACAATCACAATTATTATTATTTTCAGTTCAATTTAGAGTGCCCTTCTCTATGTTTATGTTTTAGCTAATTTGAAAGGTGTGAGCTGATTAGAATTTAAATTTGTGCTTGTCAAGCGTTACCAAAACCGATATTCACGTACGTAGACTTGCTTAAAGCTTACTGAGTACAAAAAAACTTTAGAAGTTACACCATAATGGAAATATATTTGAATATTTTTATTTGTTTTGTGTTGAGTAAAAGTGACATTGAAATGTGCATCATTTCTTGTTTTCATGTGTTCAGCCTAGATGTGAAGCAAGAGGCTACCCTCCATGACTTCCGCACGCCTCCTTTAAAGACAGTTTAATTACAGAGAGGAAGAGCAAGAAAGAGACTGTTTTTGCCCTTGTCCTAATTATAGGCAATGCTTCCAACCCTAGGGAAAACATGGATTTTATTGGAAATAATAACGTGAGCAACTTGTGATCGAGCATGCCCCCAGTCAACCTGCAACAGTTGATAATATTTCATATTTTTTGCAAAGCGACCGTAAACAGTTCTGGAGGTTCCTGCAAATATTTGAGACTTGTAAATCCTTGGGAGTGCACAGTTTACTCCAGGAACCTGCTAAAATGAAGCTTTTTTGCGATTGTAAAAATGTATTGCCTCCCACAGATAAGGATAGAGAAGCTGCCGAGCTATCTGGTCAAGCTAAGAAAACTGATTCCCACTGCTCAGAGTTAAAATAGTAGTTTATGTGACATAGTTTCTGATTCCCATGTTAGGGAACTAAATACTAGAACAAGGGGGGATATTTACAACAAAATGTTGGGGCGCGGTGTTACTCAAAAATTGGTAATGCCGCGCTCCGACATTTTTAAAGCGCAGGCACCCTTGCGCCATGTTGCAAGGATGCCTGCACTGCAAGGGCGATTGTTTATATGCAGGAAGGGACACCTTCCTGCACATAAACAATCTTGAAAGGCCATTTGCTCTTTCTGTGTGCTGCAAAATGCAGCACACATGGAAAGACCAAACAAGCATTGGCATAGCCAACAGGTCTCACCTTTGGGACCTTATAAGTTTTTAGTTATGCTTTACATTATTGTGGGTGGAAGCTTTAACATATGTATTAGGCATATTATAGAACTGCATTGAGAAGTACTTATTTAAATTGTTTTTGTACAACTAAACTGCAGGGTACATATGAACAATACTAATAATAGGGTACTAAATTAAACTGGCAGAGAATTTAACAGAAGGATTGGGATGGTATAAACACATGGCAACAGCAGCTGGTATAACATGGTTAAGAAGTAAGTTCTTCTGTATACATATATTAGAAATATGTGAATACATTCGTATATGAGCGGAATGTTTTTCAAATTAAATTGTTATGTTATGTTATTTGCTTTTGTAGCGCGCACAGCTACTCCGAAGAGTGTCCCGGCGCGATCAGGAAAGAGAGTAGTGAGTCTCTAAAAACTGAAACTAAAAGAGAAAGGTTTTCAACTTTCTCTTAAAGTCCACAGAATCGTGAATACAGCGTAAAGCTAGTGGAAGGGCATTCCAAGCCCGCACAGCCTTCAGGGCAAGGGAACTCCCTCCCAGCCTCTGGCGTGTGAACCGTGGGGTCCGGGCCAAAAGTTGTGAGGAAGACCGCAATTGACGATCCGGGACATAGAAGGAAAACCTCTGTTGTAAATAAATAGGCCCACGGCCATAGAGGGCACTGTGAGCGATGGTGAGAATTTTAAACTTGACCCGCGCCTCAATAGGAAGCCAGTGCAATGTTCGCAGGTGGAAACGCACGCTGCTTCTGCTGGAGAGATCCAGCAGAAGCCTGGCGGCACGGAGTACGCACGACTTGAAGCTTATTCAGAAGATAGCCTGGAGTACCAACGTACAGCGCATTGGCGTAGTCCAGGCGAGAGAGGATCAAAGCACAGACCACCGTTTCCTTCGCAGATCTAGGAAGGAGAGGAAGGAACTTTCTCAGCATTTTCAGCGTTGCGAAGCAGGTGCCTGCCAGCCTCTTGATCTGGGTGGAGAATAGTAGGTTGTCCTCGAACCACACCCCCAGTTTCTTAGCAGAGTTGCCCTTTGAGGTAGGTAGTGGAAATCCAGATGGCCACAGCACCTCTCTAAAGTAATCCGGGAATTTGCCATACAGAAGAATCTCTGATTTTTCCTCATTGCACTTAAGCTGCGCCGCAGCGAGCCAGTGAAACACTGAGGACAAACAATGTTGGACAGAAGAGACCGAGGCATCTTCCCTACCCCAAGTGAACAGGAGTTGGGTGTCGTCCGCATAGGTCATCACCCTAGCCCCTAACCCCTCTGCCATATGGATCAGAGGGGTGACATAAATGTTAAAAAGGAGTGGGCTAAGGGATGACCCCTGTGGAACACCCGTAGTCACTGGAAGAGGAGCCGATGAGAACGGCGGCAGCCAGACCTGCTGCGTCCTGCCCTCCAGGAAAGATCTGAGCCAACCCCAGGCGGTGCCAGAAATGCTGATCACAGAGAGCCGAGCAAGAAGCAGGGCGTGGGGCACCGTGTCGAATGCCGCCGAGAGGTCCAGCATAATCAATGCTGCCCTCCCGCCGGCATCCAGACACTCCCGAATTGCCTCGGAGACCTCGACTAACGCAGACTCCGTGCTGTAAGATGCACGAAACCCTGACTGGGCCGGGTGCAATAAGCCGGCGCCCTCGACAAACTCGGTGAGTTGCCTAGTCACAACCTTCTCACACACCTTAGTCAGACTGGGCAAAAGGGAAATAGGACGATAATTACCAAGAATCGAAGGATCCAGTGAGGGCTTTTTCAGCAGAGGGAGAATTTTCGCCTGCTTCCATCCCTCCGGGACAAGGGCTTCCCGGAGAGACGTATTAACGATAATATTAACCTCCGGGTTAATGATCTCAGCAGCCGATGCCAGCAATCTGGCCCCGCAGGGGTCGGAAGGCGAGCCTGATTTCAGACCTCTGAGAATTTTGAGAGTACAGGTCAGATCCACCGGGGAAAACGCGATCAAAGCATGGGAAGGCTCAGATGGCAACAGAGCAGTAGGCACAGAGGCCATAGGGCCACTTAGGCAAGAAGAGAAAGCCGCCTGAATCTTACAGATCTTATCACAAAAAAACTTGGAGAGGGCATTACACCAAGCCTCTGTGGCTGGCTGGGCGCAAGTCTCAGCTCTGGGCGACAAAAAACTCTGGACTATCGAAAAAATGTCTTTCGAATTGTTTTTTGCCTGATCAATCCGGAAAGAATAGTATTGCCTTTTGGCCAGGGTAATGGCAGCGTAATAACTCTTTTGTTTGATCCTAAGTGCATGCTTCGCCAAAGGACAATAGTTGCCGGAGCGCCACACCCGCTCCAATTTTTTGCACTCATGTTTCAGGGCTTTGAGCTCCGGTGAAAAACAGGGTTTAGAGGGCGATTCTCTGGCAAGCCTGGGTGGACGTGAAGAGGCTAGAGCCGCCAGAGAGATCGAAATCCATTTATTTATACTAAAAACATATTTCTTCACTAATAAAGCAAATTTATGCACTTTAAGCAACAACTAAACTCAAGTCTTGGTAACCCGCTCACATCAGGGTTATTTTTGGTTCCACCTCACAGGCTTAGATTCTTCGCGAACCCAATTTATGTTCCCTGAAGTCAGTGTGCGTTTTGTGTGCGTTTTGTGTGCGTATATATAAGGGTCGCGGTGCCTGCCACGGATTAAATACGGTAGAGTGTATTCAAAAAGTCGCAAAACACATTTTGTTACCTTTTTGCACACTTTGCTGCAGAGCAAAAAGCTAACCTTTGGCCTGTTTCTGCTACTGTTTAAATACCACCACAAACAACAACTTTTTAAAAGAAGCCTAGGTCAGAATTTCGGTCTTTTTTTAAGTCCACGAACAGGAAACATGTGTACTGAAGAAATCTCTGTGCACGCAGCAGCCACAGGTACAAATAAAAGCAGGGCTGACTCTGACTTTCATCCTTCCTACTGTTCAAAAAGCATTAGTGCATTACCATTACGTTAGGTAATAATAACAGCACGTAATGTTATAGTACAAAAAACTAACAGCTTGTAAAAAGTGGTATGTAAATAGAACATTTTATTATTAAGAGTGATTCCCAAACAGAGGCTGGGGCCACGCCTCTGCTTGGCGCCAACTTTACCTTAGCATAGGCGTACACAAGAACACTTAGCAACATTTATTTCATCTTGCACCTATAAATAAACCTCACTTGCAGAAAACAGGGTTCCATTCCAAACTATTGCAATAAAATAACTATATAAAAAAAAGAGCGATTTTCATGCGTATCCGGAGGGTTGTTTTTGCTCTCAACGTTGTACATTTAGCATGCCCTGAAAAGTGCACACAGAAAGAAATGGAAAGGGAAAAACGTATGAACAAGCAAACACAAATGAGCAACATAAATAGTTGTGTATACAAACAGAGAGAGCAAGACACGGACAGTGAGAGAGGGACAGGTATAGATAGATACGTAAGCATACACAGGGATAGACAGAGATAAAGCAAAACAAGGGCAATGAGAAAGGCTATACAAATAACTGAACAGAGACAGTAAAACACGGACATATACACAGAAACAAAGAAACAGAGGCACGTTGCATTATCGTCACAGGATTACCACTGTCTTTATAACGTAGCCAAAAAGATACTTGGGGGCACCCGCTGCGCAAGACAACAGTTCCATACACAAGGGTTCAATAGTTTATATAACAACGCGCTCAAACATATATACAAAAAAATTCACTGTCAGCCAATGCAGTGCGACATGTTTTAATGCAAGGATTTTTAAGCTCACAACAACACAATTTTAAGTCACTCGAAACAGAGTACGTCAAAGTTCCCAAAAAATAACTTTACCGCTCTGTTACAGATACTGTATGCCTCTGCTCTGTTAGCGGTAAGAAATAGAAAAAAAAAACGTGAACGCGCGGCAGCGAAACTGAAAGATACTGTGCTAATTAAAAACAGATGGCGCCCTGCGCGCCGCTGCTCGCTCCCACAAGGTGGATGCCGTGGGAGGAAACATTTGCTTAAAAAGGTGGGACATGTACCCGCCTTTGGCCAATTGCGTGCTTTCTTTTTGGAAAGACGCACGCAAAGGCCAATACAATTAATGCAAAAAAAAAAGCCACACGCACGAGTTTCAGAAAAGTCATGAGTGATTCCAAGAGGTCATCTCCTAGAGCAGCGCATGCGCGCTGCGCTAGGCTCGACCTAAAAACGAAGATCCTCCTATCGCCAGTCTAAGACCAGGTATTCCCTGGTCTTCGTTTTTGGCGCTGTCCCAGCCTTGTAAATATGAGGCAGCGTAAAAAAGCAATGTGTGTTGTGGCGGAACGCCCACTGCAACACCTATTGAACGCCCCTTTCACTCTAAGTGAAGCGTGAAAAAGGGCCTTATTTACAAGGCGGCCTTGAGCCACGTAAAGTGGCTTAACGTCCCTTTGTAAATAAGAAGAAGGGGACATCGCCACCAGAACATCACTAAAAGTGACATTCTGGTGGCGATATCCCCTTGTAAATATGCCCCTCAGAGTGGTGGATCAGATGAAACATGTAGTTACTGTTTGCATTAGTGGCGAGAGGATCTGAATGCTGTATTACAAATATCAACGCTATAATTGACCATCTTGCCCCCAGTTGGGTTAATGCCAGCGGTTGCTTTTGAGATTTCCATTGGCGGTGCCCAACTGGTGGGTGGTTTGTTCGGTGATTAGAAAGGGTTTATAGAGAAGTGGGTGGCAAATTGTGTAGGCAGTAAAATTCTAGTTGGGAAAACCTGGTTAGGATGCAAAAGATCAGCACTTTGCATCAAATAACGATCATGAAGAGTCTCGTATGGAGTGTTATGGTCTTTAATGCAGGAAGAGGTGTGTTTGGAGGAAAATGCCATACATTAAAGCAGGTATTCTTTGCCTATTGAAAACACATATTTCCTTTCTAGATAGGTGACTCCTAATACAGCTAGGGTATTCAAATTTTATTTGTAGCATGCAAAAAGGTACTATTCCTGAAATTGCTGTAATTTTTTTTCTGATTTCTTCTGTAAAGTAGTGGAACCAAAAGTAATCACTTGTGAATACCTCCCTCTATAGGAACAAAGTTTCTCGATATTTTATCGTCATCCCACTCATGAAAAAAGACAATGATCCAGAAAACTTGGTCAATGAACAGTCAGCTCAGGCCTGATCTGCATCACAAAATCACTCCCGCTATCATACTATCTGTACAGAGTAACAATCGACATGTGCAGTGTGCTACAAGGATTGGTGCTCTAGCTGAACCCTTTAAACTCTTACACACTCCCACTAGTTGGCATTCTAAATGGCCCAAACTTTGGCAACCTGTGTAGTTAGATGGCAAACAGCTGCATCTGAAACTGGAAGAAGTCAAGAGGCTGCCAACACCACCGGGTGCCTTAATAAACTCCATCTCTGGATTAGCTAAAACGTACTCTGCCTCAATGGAGCTTAGGGCGAGACAATGCTTACAGACCGGGGGGAACCCAAGGACAAAACAATTTGGCTTTATCGCTTTACTGTGACCGACCCACACTCCTTTGCTAAACTTCTGTGTAATGAAGTCTTATCTTTCAATCCCTATGTTAATGTTGCCTCAAAAATTTGATCTGCCACCAAATGATACACAGGGTCCTTCCCATATTGTTTCTAACATAGGATGTTGCATCGATTCCCTGGTGCATATGTCCATTTAACTTTTGGCCATGGGGATTGCTTGAAAGTGATGGGGCGATGAGACATATTTCTTTAAAACATTAAATACGTATATTTCTACCCCACAATTGTGGTATAAAGTTTGCATGAAATAAATAACAGTAGTCCAGATAATGTCAATACGATTGTGAATCATCCAGGTAAAACGTTATTAATGGGCAATGTACCATTTTAACTCTGACGGTAACCGCTACAGGTGGGCGAGCCAACAAGTTGACAGAGAAAGCCGAGCTAAGCCAAGGGTCACCGCTGGCTCTAAGAGGCCATGCACGAGCAGAGTTCTGCACAAACTTGGCATGCAAATCTTGTAACAAACATCATGCTAGAATATGATAAGGTGTCTTTAAAATGCGAAAAATTATTTTTCTTTAACATGTGAAAGCGTTTCATCTTAGTACATCAGATTGTACCTTTACATCGAGAAGTATTTTCAAAAGAGCTAGTTTTTAAACAGAAACTGAGAAACATTTCTGTCCCTGCCTTGATGACAATGCTATTAGTGAACTAAGAGGCAAGTCCTTTGTCATGTGTACCCTATATGTAGCCTAGATTGTTAATATACACAAAGCAATATTATAGGTTATTACATCAAACACAAGAGCGGTTTTATACAGCGCATATCATGAACACATGCATTTGACGGAGTTCTGATATGTGATAATGAACAAAAAAAAGCCTTGGTGACAAAGTGTTTACCCAGAATAACACAATTTGTTCAAGCAGGGAAGCTAGGATTGATCCTAGATTTTCCAGTTTCACATTGTGCAATTCAGCCACTACATGGGTATCTCTTTCTGACATCAACAGTTAATGCTTTGTCCTTAGTTCTTGGACGAGCACAAATTTTGTGTTGTTTTATATTGTGTTGTGTTTTTCCGTTCTGGTGATGTTGTGCGGTGTTGTTTTCTGTGTTGTGGTTCTGCTTTAGCTCTGTTTTGTGTGCTGCTTTGTGACACAGTTTTCCTATTTATGACATGATTGTGACGTTGTAAAAGTGTTGTTATGTTATTGTAGTACATTGTTTTAGTGCATTTGTAATGTTGCAATGGACTGTTGTGGTGTCAATCTATTGTGTGTGTTTCTGTGTTATTTTGTGTGCAGCATTGTGTTGTTTTTGTGCTAAATTGTTCCGTTGTGTTTTTGATTTGTCCTGCTGTGTTATTGGGATGTTGCATTGTTGTTTTGCGTTATTGTATTGCATTTTGTTGTGGTGGTGATATGTTTTGTTTGCTGTGTTATTGTGTCTTTGTGTTGCATTGTTGTACTGTGTTGTTTTGTTGTACTATGGTGGTTGTTCTGCACTATGTTTTGGTTGTGTTGTCACCTGAAAAAGTTTTAGTTGCTGTTTTTGCTTTGTATTATGTTATACTGCTGTACCTGTGGTTACTTAAATGCTTCTTCATTTCCAATCAAAGGGGCAAAGTGCTGTAAAGTCAGGGGAGAGTATGTGGCGTAAAGGCCAGAGCGGCCGACCTTAAAGCCGGGGAACCATGTTCGAGTCTCGGCGAGAGGCTCAAGCCCCTTGTGATTCTGATCAAATCACTTAATCTCCGGTTGCCTGAAAAGTGTCCCTCTGTAATGCAACCGGTGCTCGTGTAAAGCGCTTGGATACCTTCGGGTCGAGTTCGCGCTATATACAACTGCAAAATAAAAACAAAAAAATGATCCAGTGAGAAACACACTGATTGCTGTCTAAGGTGGCACTGGTAACATGGCGATGCTTCAGCTCTTCAACTGTTTAAGACACCAATCAGTACAAAACTGTGGCAGAGACCAGGCATTAGCTCTTCAGTGGTCACTTTAACTGATCGGTTCACGTGGCATGTTTACATAGAATTATTCTGCAACTTAATTAAATTAATTTGCTACTTTTATTGAGGTTCTTTTTTAATATAAAAAAAGTGTTTGGCCTTAATTCAATTAAAAAGTGAAATTGAACTTGTCGGAGACCAGTAGAGAAAAGTCCTGCTACGATAAACAGACCATGAGACTCACTGAATCGATCTGTTATGATCTCAGTTAATAGCCTTGATTTCTTAGTCTAGCACACAGATCCGATAGCCATAGTAAACCCATATTATCGGTCTAGTGCAGGGAGGTGGTGTCCTGCCACCTACTGGGTGAAGTCGGAATGACAGCCTATGAAACAGTCGAAAATATTTTATTTTATATTTGTATTAGAATATGTAGCCTTTCTAACAGAAATGATTTGCGTAGTATCATCGCAATAAAAATATTGGTATTTACCAATACAGCGATAAGTGTGAAGGATGAAGGGAGGTGAGCGAGACGCAAACGTGATGCACACCAAATATTGTGAAATTAACATATTGACAGGCTGCATATTTTTAGGTGTAGTCAAGGGAATGTGAATAGGGGGTGAGTGTGAATGGGAGGAGCAGAGGGGTGTTAGGGGATGAGGAACTGAGCTCACCTCCACGTGGAGCACTTACTTTCCCAACATGCCCCATTAAAGCCACCCCTGTATGCGCCACGTTTATTTTATGCAGCATTGTAAATATCCCCTTTAAGGATATTTATGCCATCCTTTGCGCAGCTAAAACAATAAAGTGCTTTGACATTGATGAAGCTGTTATACTAGACAAATAAAAAAAATAGTTGAATAGACTTTTAATGCAGTAAATCTTCTTGATTTAAATGGGTGCGTGTTTGGGTCACAATTCTATCTTGTGTACCTATCAAAGTTCTGCAGAACGCACATCGGTAACGCACTACTGTGTTCTGACTACGTGTGTATTTACATCTCACACAGCCAAACAGAAGGCTTCATTTATGAAAAGTGTCGCATCTCTGCGATAAAACAGCAATGCAACACTTTTTACTGCGCCCTCCTTGCGACACCATTGATGCGCCGTATTTACTGTGCGGCGCTCCATGTCGCACGGAGTGACAGATGCGTCAGGAATCCTGACGTATCTGTCGGCGCAAAACTCACGCATTGCTGGACTTGTGTCATAAGCATGACGCAACTCCAGCAATACATGGGGGAGGCCTATACACATTGCACTGTGTTACCCTTACGCCTACTATGAGGCAGGCATAAGGTTTTATTTAATTTATTTTGGAGTTTTATATAGCGCTAGCCAGACCCGAAGGTATCGGAGCGCTTTAAAACATTTGTCAGTGACAGTCGAGTATACAAAGAGTGGCACAGTAAACACAGTGTTCAAAGGTGGGTCATTGATCGGTATAAGTCATGTAGCATTCAAATGCAGAGCAGTAGTGTTGGTGGTAAAAGTAGGGGAGTACTGTGCGGGTCTAGAGGAAGATGTTGTAAGGAGTTGTTCTTTTCGCAGTGACTGGATCCTCGGTTGGTGGCGGATCATTATTGTAGGTCCGTTGTCACTTCGTGAGGGCTCGATTGAGGAAGAGCACTTTGAGCTGGCTTTTGAATTCTTTGAAGGAAGGGTTAGTCCTGATATGTATAGGGATGGCATTCCAAATTCTGGGTGCATTTCCGGAGAAAGACCGAGATAAGGTCTTTTGTTTGCGGGTTTTCGGGGTTGAGTAGCAGAGTGTTGGTGCTTCTGAGATTTCTTGTCTGTCCCGCTTTGTTGAGTTTGGCGGCTAGATAGGTGGGTTTACCAGTGTGCAGAGCTTTGTGGGTGAGACAGGCAGTTCTGAAGTTAGCCCGCATTTCTATTGGGAGCCACTTAAGCTCTTTGAGAGCGGGGGAGATGTGTTCGTATTTCTTTACTCCCGTCACCATTCTGGCTGCTGCATTTAGGGTTGATCTAAGAGGAGCAAGGTGTAGTTTAGCCGTGCCTGTGAGGGTGGCGTTCCCGTAGTCTAATCTGGATAGCACGAGGGATTGCGTGACTTGCTTAAGATCATTTGGGGGGATGAAGGGTTTGATTTTGTTCAGTAGTTTTAAGTTGAAGAAGGCACATCTTGCGGTGTTCTTGATGTGTTTGACCATGTCAGGGTTGGGGTCAAGAGTGATTCCCAATGACTTCACGGAGTCTGCCGGGATGAGAGTGCAGTCGAGAGCATCCATAGCCTTTATCCATTTCGTGATTCGGGGGGTCTGTTCTTTGTTGGCTATGAGGAGGATTTCCGTTTTGTCTTGGTTGAGTTTCAGATGGTTTTGAGACAGCCATTTTTGGACTTCTATTAGGGTGTCATTGAGTCTTTGCATGTCCGCTATGGTGGAGGTTTCGAGGTAGATCTGGGTGTCATCAGCATAGAGGTGGAAGGGAATATTGGCTTTTTTGAGGATGATGGTGAGTGGCTCCATGTAAATGTTGAACAGAGGACTGAACCTTGGGGAACGCCTCTGATTATGGGGTGTAGGTCGAACGTGAAGTTTCTGATTTTTATTCTTTGAGAGCGGTTTTGCAGGAAGGAGGTGAACCATTGTAAGACCACCCCTTCTGCTCCTACCCTTTCTCGGAGTACGTTGATGAGTAGTTTGTGGTCGACCGGGTCAAAGGCCGCCGAAAGGTCCAGGAGTATGAGTAGACAGCAGCGGTCCTTGTCCAGTGATTTGTGGACGTCGTCAATGACATTCAAGATGGCAGTCTCTGTGCTGCATCCTTTTCTAAAGCCCGATTGGTGAGGGTCGAGGAGGTCGTTGTTGTCCATGTGATGGGTGAGTTGACGGAGAACACATTTTTCTAGTAGTTTTGCTAGGAATGGGAGATTGGAGACAGGCCTGAAGTTGCTGAGATCGTTAGGGTCAGCACCTGCTTTTTTTAGTAATGGTGTTACCCGACCGATTTTGAGGCAGTCAGGCATGATTCCTGTTTCCAGGGAGCTATTTATAATCTCTGACCAGAGTGGGGCTAGGGAGAGTTTGAGTTTTTTAGCCAGTTGTGCAGGGAGGGGGTCCTCAATGTGTGATGAGGGCTTGGATCCGGTAGTCAGTTCAATAATTTCAGTTTCAGTGATGGGTTTGAAAGTTAACCAGTTGTTAGTGGATTGCCTGGGTGGGTTCCTGTCTTCTTTATTGAGTAGCGGGCCTTCATTTGGGGGACGGAGGTGGTCCTTAAGTGAGAGTTCAATCTTTGATATTTTTTCATTGAAGAAATTGGCAAATTTGTTACATAGGTCTTTGGAGGCCGGAATTGCAGAAGGTGATGGTTTGAATGTTTGCTGTCTGATGATATTGAAGAGTTCTTTGGGGCGTTTTTTAGCATTATTAAGTGCACCGCAGAAGAAGGTGGATTTTTCATTTATGATGTGCTTTTTATATTTCCTACGTTCCTTTTTGAGTTGCTCGAGGTGGGTTGTCGAAGGGTTGTTGCGCCAAAGTCTTTCTGCCGCTCTTAGTTGTCTTCTTTCCAGGTTTAGTGCTAGTGAAGTGTTGAACCACGATCTCGATGGGAGGGTCTTGGTTTTTTTCCGTTTCAGGGGGGCTATTTGGTCCAGCATGTCAGTCAGAGCCGCATTGTATTGTGAGGTAAGTTCTGTTGTGGACCTGTCGCCTGCGTTGGAGGGGAGGAGTGTACTTAGCCTTTCTTCTAGCTCTTCGAGGGGGATCTGTCTCAGGTTTCTCGTCCAGTGAAAGTGATCATTCGAGCGAGGCGGTCGATGTGTCTTTTGATTGATATGGAAAAGAATGAGATGGTGGTCTGACCAGTCAACAGGGAGTGTACGGTCGATGGTGATTGCATCTTCATGAGCTATGATGGCATCCAGGATTGAGCCCTTGTTGTGGGTTTGTTCGGTGCAGTGTTGGATCAAATTGTTATTGTGAAGGAGCTCATTTAAAGTTTGTATCAGAGGGTTGTTAATCTCATTCCAGTGAAGGTTTAGGTCTCCTAGAATTAGGTTGTTAGCGTCTGATAGTGAGCAGTGTGAGATCAGGTCTGCCAGATGCAGTGGCATCCTAGAAGTGGCGCAGTGAAATCTGATAGATGTCACTGCGCCACTTCTACGAGGCTTTCTTGTGGGGGAACGCCCACAATGCATACATTATACCTGACGCATGTATAATGTGGCGCAGGGGTTTACAAGGTGATGCATCTGCCTAGATGCGCCACTTTGTAAATATAGCGCAACGTGGCGCATTGTTTATGCCGCTGCGCCATCACTAAAAGTGACGCAACAGTGGCGCAAAAGTGTCGCAAGGGGCTCATAAATAAGCCCCAGAGATTTTTTCTCACTATTGTAGTTACCAGAAGCCAACTCTGAATTTTTTTTTCCTTATGGTACCCCATTTAGTCTAGCAATATTAACTTGGAGTAAACCCATACCAGCTGCGCTTATTTACTTGATTATCGAGAGCTTCAAACTGCAGCATTAGGAGGCATTGGCAAACTAAAAGTGAGCAGGGCTGTGGGATACGTTATTGAAACACCACGGAAAACAGTCACTGGCTAACAAAAAAGAAAAGAAAAGAAAAAGTTGAGTGGTTTGATGAGAAGGGGCAGGGAAGCAACATGGAGAGCGTGAGGGCAGAGTTGTGATGGAGAGCAAGTATACACATACACTCACATGAAGCGCTTTCAGCAAAAGAAAACAAAGTCTTCTCTGAATGTAAGCAGTGGAGGGATACTAGTCATCTTATTAAAGGATTGTGAAGGATTTATGCTTGAGAGAGGGGCAGTCACAAGAAGAGTAAGGCAAGCCATTGAATAAGAGGCAAGCAAATGAAATTGCCAAGAAATACGACCAATGAAAAGCAGGGTGCTGCCCCAAAATCCACTGTATCTATTGGTATTGTACACACTATGGGCCTGATTTAGATCTCGGCAAACGGGTTACTCCATCACACCGGTGAAGGATACCCCGTCTGCCGAAATATAAATCTCATTATATCCTATGGATTTATATTTCGGCGGACGGGATATCCATCGTCCACCGAGATCTAAATCAGGTCCCAAGTCAGCAGTCAGTGAAATATGCCTGTAGACAAGACCAAAAATTTGTTGGAATCCATTTGCATGCTTTTTGTTTTTTGAGGAATAGTGAAAGGAGTAATGGTATATACACCAGGGCAAACATGACACATATTGTTTTCACATAATGTTTGTTCTCTGTGCACAAGGGAAGGGCATAAAAACAATTTCTGTCATTTTTAATTGTAATGGGCTAGGCCATGACTGAGGTAAAAATCCATTTGCTTAATTTTTGGTATTCCACCAGAATATCGACTACCAAATATTGAGGGGCCACAATATTGAGGCCTAAACATTGAGTATAAAAATACTGTGAAAGCAAGTCCATACAGGAAACTGTAGAATTCACATATATGTACCTTGACTATATATATATATATATATATATATATATATATATATATATATATATATATATATATATATATATATATATATATATATATATATATATATTCACTGAAAAAACCATAGGTTTCAGGCACGTTATAGTTAGAAATTAGCATTTAAAAAACCTTAGAAATTCACTGAAAAAACCATAAGGTTTTAGGGACAGTTCTAGTTAGTTGGACATTGCACTCGTACAAAACCCGTGAAATTCCCCGTTATAGTTAGTTCAGGTAACTATAACTCGCGCCCCGCAATGCACTGCTGATGACGTCACATATTACATCACTCATGACATGGTCAGTGACATCACTGATGACATCACTGATGACATCTCAAATGACATCACTGATGACATCACTGATGACATCATCCAGTGACTGTGTGTTTCTGTAAAGTTTAAATATGTTTAATATATATAGGGAAAGGCGTATTGAAGAATGAGTGGGTGTAGAAGCGCCTGAATGGATGATTTAGTAGGTGCGTGACTGAGTCTATAAGTGAGTGATTAAACGTATCTTACTGGATGCATGGGTGAGTGACTAAACTGTGTGAATGTCTGTATCCGTCTGTCTATTGTTGTGTAAGCAACTGCATGGGTTTCTGACTAGCTAAATGAGTGTCTATATGGGTTATGGATTGGTTCTCTGAGTATCTGTATGGGTGCCTCAGTGTTTGTGTGGGTGGGGTGTGTGTGACTCTGTGCATAGATGTGTGAGTGGGTGATTCACTGGGTGCATGGTTTCAAGAGTGCGTCTGTGATGGACTGTATGGGTGGGTGAGTGTGTGTATGGGTGTGTTAGTGATTGAATGTATATCTCAGTGGTACATGTGTGAGTAACTACATATGTGAAAGGCAGTATATATGTGTGTTGGAGTATATAAATGGCTATAAGTGAGAGTGTGTGATTGTGAGAGTGGCTATATGGATGAGTGTGTGCTTGCATCAGTGATTGCATAGGAGCATAAGAATGTGCTAGTATTTTTATGAGTAAGTGAGCTGGTGTGTATAACTGTATAGGTGAGTAAATTGGAGTGTGATTAATTATTTGCATGACTGACTAGGTGTGTGAGTACCTCTATGGATGAGTTGCGTTGTGTGAGTGTTTATATAGGTGTATGAGTGCATATGAGTCCTGTACTGAGTGACTGTAAGTATGAGTGACTGTACGGGTGAGTGAGTAGATGTGTGTGTGTAGACCTAAGAATCAGTGAGTGGGTATGTACTTATTGGTATTGGAGTGTGTATGGTTTTGAGAATGGCAGTCTGTAATTTAGAGTGGGTGTATCAAAACTTATATTAGGGTGTGAGAAGATGCATTAAATTCTCACATGGATGATGTCATCAGTGATGTCATCAGTGATGTCATTTGAGATGTCATCAGTGATGTCATCAGTGATGTCACTGACCATGTCATGAGTGATGTAATATGTGACGTCATCAGCAGTGCATTGCGGGGCGCGAGTTATAGTTACCTGAACTAACTATAACGGGGGAATTTCACGGGTTTTGTACGAGTGCAATGTCCAACTAACTATAACTGTCCCTAAAACCTTATGGTTTTTTCAGTGAATTTCTAAGGTTTTTTAAATGCTAATTTCTAACTATAACGTGCCTGAAACCTATGGTTTTTTCAGTGAATTTCAAAGGTTTTTTAAATGCTAATTTCTAACTATAACGTGTCTGAAACCTATGGTTTTTTCAGTGAATTTCAAAGGTTTTTTAAATGCTAATTCCTAACTATAACATGTCTGAAACCTACGGTTTTTTCAGTGAATTTCAAAGGTTTTGTAAATGACAATTTTTAAATGTATTAATTGTTATATTTATTTTTTCATACTGATTTACTACATTTTTAGAAACAATTTTTTTTATATATTTTATTTTTTAAATTACATTGTAATTACATTATACATTACAAAAATACTTTCTCAGAATGAATTACTTTAGTTTAAATACTTTGCACATAGGCAATAGACTTTTAAGTACAGTAGTTACAGTTGTTGCAATGGGCAACACATTTTCAAACAAAATGCAACATTCAGCTCAATGTGAATTTCTAGTTAAATGCAATTAGTTACTTTATGGATTACTTTTCTAACCACAGGACTGGATCCTAGATTCAGTCCTGGGACATCTCCTGTAAACAGTTGAGTAAAAGCGTTTTGGTTACAGTAGTGATTTTTAAGGAATATTATTGTATTTTAAAAGTTGACACTTAGAAACTTTTTCTCATAGAATCACCAATGTTATCCTATGGAAGGAAATTCACTTAGCAGGTAAAAACTGTTATCGTTACTTTTTCTTACTCAGTGTTGGATCCTGGATCCAGCACTGGTGCATCTCCTGTAAACAGTTGAAAGAATGCGTTTAAGTCATACAGGCGATTTTTAAGGAATATTTGTAGTTTCTGAAAATCGACACTTTGAAACTTTTCTGCTGAAAACCAGACAATGGATTCCTATGGAAGAAAATATAAGTTACTGGTAAGTACGGTTAAAATTACTTTTCAGGGTCAGTGCTGGGCTAAAAGATGCAGCACTGAGGTCTCGCCTGATAACAGGTGAGTAAATCGGAATTCGTATTTTGGCTGATTTTAGAGGAATATTTTAAAGTTCCAAAACTCCACACTTAGAAGAATTTACAAGTGAAACCAGTCAATGTTAGCCTATGGAAGGAAATTCAAGTTACTGGTAAGTACGGTTAAAATTACTTTTCAGGACCAGTACTGGGCTGAAAGAAACAGCACTGAGGTCTCTCCTGATAACAGGTGAGTAAATCGGAATTCGTATTTCGGCTGATTTTAGAGGAATATTTGTATGTTTCAAAAATCAACACTTAGAAACTTTTTCAGCAAAAAGCAGGCAATGATATCCTATGGAAGGAAATTCAAGTTACTGGTAAGTACGGTTAAAATTACTTTTGAGGATCAGTACTGGGCTGAAAGATGCAGCACTGAGGTCTCTCCTGATAACAGGTGAGTAAATCGGAATTCGTATTTCGGCTGATTTTAGAGGAATATATTAAAGTTCCAAAACTCCACACTTAGAAGAATTTCCAAGTGAAACCAGTCAATGTTAGCCTATGGAAGGAAATTCAAGTTACTGGTAAGTACGGTTAAAATTACTTTTCAGGACCAGTACTGGGCTGAAAGATACAGCACTGAGGTCTCTCCTGATAACAGGTGAGTAAATCGGAATTCGTATTTCGGCTGATTTTAGAGGAATATTTGTATGTTTCAAAAATCAACACTTAGAAACTTTTTCAGCAAAAAGCAGGCAATGATATCCTATGGAAGGAAATTCAAGTTACTGGTAAGTACGGTTAAAATTACTTTTCAGGATTAGTACTGGGCTGAAAGATGCAGCACTGAGGTCTCTCCTGATAACAGGTGAGTAAATCAGAATTCGTAGTTCGGCAGATTTTAGAGGAATATTTGCACAATGGTGAAGGGAGGGGGCGGGGCCTGAGGTGACATCTGTGCAAACGCGCCCCGTGGCGCGTTTTAAGTTGGGGGATTAAGTCCCCTTGAATCATGAGGGTCCCTAGGGGCCAACTAGCCCACCAGGAACCTCCAGTATGCGCCAGGGGGCTGCGTTGCAGAGACGTGTAGAGAGGCCACACCCCTTTTTACACCTCTCTGCAACACAGCTCTGTGGCGCTTTCTGGATGTACATATAAGTGAATTCTACAGTTTCATATATATATATATTCACTGAAAAAACCATAGGTTTTAGGGACAGTTATAGTTAGTTGGACATTTCACTCGTACAAAACCATAGAAATTCCCCCGTTGACTATATATATATATATATATATATATATATATATATATATATATATATATATATATTCACTGAAAAAACCATAGGTTTCAGGCACGTTATAGTTAGAAATTAGCATTTAAAAACCTTAGAAATTCACTGAAAAAACCATAAGGTTTTAGGGACAGTTATAGTTAGTTGGACATTGCACTCGTACAAAACCCGTGAAATTCCCCCGTTATAGTTAGTTCAGGTAACTATAACTCGCGCCCCCGCAATGCACTGCTGATGACGTCACATATTACATCACTCATGACATGGTCAGTGACATCACTGATGACATCACTGATGACATCTCAAATGACATCACTGATGACATCATCCAGTGACTGTGTGTTTCTGTAAAGTTTAAATATGTTTAATATATATAGGGAAAGGCGTATTGAAGAATGAGTGGGTGTATAAGTGTCTGAATGGATGATTTAGTACGTGAGTGACTGACTCTACAAGTGAGTGATTAAATGTATCTTACTGAATGCATGGGTTAGTGACTAAACTGTGTGAATGTCTGTATCCGTCTGTCTGTTGGTTTGTAAGCGGCTACATGGCTTTCTGAATAGCTACATGAGTGTCTACATGGGTTATTGATTGATTGTCTGAGTATCTGTATGGGTGCCTGAGTGTTTGTGTGGGTGGGGTGTGTGAGACTCTGTGCATAGATGTGTGAGTTGGTGATTCACTGGGTGCATGGTTTCAAGAGTGCATCTGTGATGGACTGTATGGGTGGGTGAGTGTGTGTATGGGTGTGTTAGTGATTGAATGTATATCTCAGTGGTACATGTGTGAGTAACTACATATGTGAAAGGCAGTATATATGTGTGTTGGAGTATATAAATGGCTATAAGTGAGAGTGTGTGATTGTGAGAGTGGCTGTATGGATGAGTGTGTACTTGTATCAGTGATTGTATAAGAGTGTAAGAATGTGCTAGTATTTGTATGAGTAAGTGAGCTGGTGTGTGTATAACTGTATAGGTGAGTAAATGGGTGTGTGATTAAGTTTTTGCATGACTGACTAGGTGTGTGAGTACCTCTATGGATGAGTGGCGGTGTGTGAGTGTTTATATAGGTGTATGAGTGCATATGATAGTCCTGTACTGAGTGACTAAGTATGAGTGACTGTACGGGTGAGTGAGTGGATGTGTGTGTAGACCTAAGAATCAGTGAGTGGGTATGTAGTTTTTGGTGTTGGAGTGTCTATGGTTTTGAGAATGGCAGTCTGTAATTTAGAGTGGGTGTATCAAAAGTTATATTAGGGTGTGAGAAGATGCATGAAATTATCACATGGATGATGTCATCAGTGATGTCATTTGAGATGTCATCAGTGATGTCATCAGTGATGTCACTGACCATGTCATGAGTGATGTAATATGTGACGTCATCAGCAGTGCATTGCGGGAGCGCGAGTTATAGTTAGCTGAACTAACTATAACGGGGGAATTTCTATGGTTTTGTACGAGTGAAATGTCCAACTAACTATAACTGTCCCTAAAACCTATGGTTTTTTCAGTGAATTTCAAAGGTTTTTTAAATTCTAATTTCTAACTATAACGTGTCTGAAACCTATGGTTTTTTCAGTGAATTTCAAAGGTTTTTTAAATGCTAATTTCTAACTATAACGTGCCTGAAACCTATGATTTTTTAAGTGAATTTCAAAGGTTTTTTTAAATGCTAGTTTCTAACTATGCCTACAGAGGTAGGACATGTGAAGAAAGAAGAAAAAACGCACAGAAAGAAGCAAAAGATGTGCAGAAAGAACCAACAGAGGAGCAGAAAGAGGCCTTGTTGCAAAATCATCCTGTGCCCACAACTTTTTCAGACGGGTACTGGTGGTAACTGACTCTGACTAACCAGAGCCAGTGCTATGCTAAAAGACACTTAGAATACAGTGAAAACACCTACATACACTAGGGAACACTATGCGTTGGGGTACCCCTGTGATTAGCATGACCTCCTCTGCAAGTCCCTAGTACATAATAGGGCAGGGGGATTAAAACTACCTCTTAAAACGCGCTACAGGGCGCGTTTGCACAGTGGTGAAGGGAGGGGGCCTGAGGTGACATGTGTGCAAACGCACCTCGTGGCGCGTTTTAAGTTGCGGGATTAAGTCCCTTGAATTCTGAGGGTCCCTGGGGCCCAACTAGCCCCCCAGGTACCTACAGTTAGGACCACAGAGCTGAGTTGCAGAGAGGCGTTCCGAGGCCACGCACCTTTTTTCACCTCTCTGCAACGCAACTCTGTTGTGCTTACTGAAGGTACCTGGTGGGCTAGTTGGCCCCCAGGGTCCCTCAGGATTCAAAGGGAATTAATTCCCCAACTTAAAACGCACCACAGGGCGTGTTTGCGCACATGTCACCTGAGGCCCCGCCCTCCCTTCACCACTGTGCAAACGCGCCCCGTGGTGCGTTTTAGGTTGGGGGATTAGGTCACCTTGAATCCTGAGGGTCTCTGGGGCCCAACTGCCCACTAGGTACTTCCAGTAAGCACCACAGGCCTGCGTTGCAACGCCTGTAACAAATTGTGCAGTTGTGTTTAGGTAGTGAAGAGGGTCGTGCTGGGGGTAGTGTTTTAGGGTTTAGGGTAGTGCAGTGGTGTTTGTGTAGTGTAGGGGGTCATGCTGGGGGTAGATTTAGGGTTTAGGGTAGTGCAGTGGTGTTTGGGTAGTGTAGGGAGTCGTGCTGGGGGAGTGTTTTAGGGTTTAGGGTAGTGCAGTGGTGTTTGGGTAGTGTAGGGGGTCGTGCTGGGGGTAGTGTTTTAGGGTTTAGGGTAGTGCAGTGGTGTTTGGGTAGTGTAGGGGGTCGTGCTGGGGGTAGTGATTTAGGGTAGTGAGTGGTGTTTGGGTAGTGTAGGGGGTACTGCTGGGGTAGTGTTTTAGGGTTTAGGTTAGTGCAGTGGTGTTTGGGTAGTGTAGGGGTACTGCTGGGGGTAATGTTTTAGGGTTTAGGGTAGTGCAGTGGTGTTTGTGTAGTGTAGGGGGTAGTGTTTTAGGGTTTAGGGTAGTGCAGTGGTGTTTGTGTAGTGTAGGAGGTCATGTTTTAGGGTTTAGGGTAGTGCAGTGGTCTTTGGGTAGTGTAGGGAGTCATGCGGTTGTAGTGTTTTAGGGTTTAGGGTAGTGTAGGGGGTCATGCGGGGGTTGTGTTTTAGGGATTAGGGTAGTGCATTGGTGTTTGGGTAGTGTAGGGGGTCATGCGGGGGTAGTGTTTTAGGGTTTAGGGCAGTGCAGTGGTGTTTGGGTAGTGTAGGGGTCGTGCTGGGGGAGTGTTTTAGGGTTTAGGGCAGTGCAGTGGTGTTCGGGTAGTGTAGGGGGTCGTGCTGGGGAGTGTTTTAGGGTTTAGGGCAGTGCAGTGGTGTTCGGGTAGTGTAGGGGGTCGTGCTGGGGGTAGTATTTTAGGGTTTAGGGTAGTGCAGTGGTGTTCGGGTAGTGTAGGGGGTCGTGCTGGGGGTAGTGTTCTAGGGTTTAGGGCAGTACAGTGGTGTTTGGGCAGTGTAGGGGGTAATGCTGGGGGTGGTGTTTTAGGGTTTAGGGCAGTGCAGTGGTGTTCGGGCAGTGTAGGGGGTCGTGCTGGGGGTGGTGTTTCAGGGTTTAGGGCAGTGCAGTGGTGTTCGGGCAGTGTAGGGGGTGGTGTTTCAGGGTTTAGGGCAGTGCAGTGATGTTCGGGCAGTGTAGGGGGTCGTGCAGGGGGTGGTGTTTCAGGGTTTAGGGCAGTGGTGTTCGGGCAGTGTAGGGGGTCGTGCTGGGGGTGGTGTTTCAGGGTTTGGGGCAGTGCAGTGGTGTTCGAGCAGTAAAGGGGTCGTGCTGGGGGTGGTGTTTCAGGGTTTAGGGCAGTGGAGTGGTGTTTGGGCAGTGTAGGGGGCGGTGCAGGGGGTGGTGTTTCAGGGTTTAGGGCAGTGCAGTGGTGTTCGGGCAGTGTAGAGGGTGCTGCAGGGGGTGGTGTTTCAGGGTTTAGGGCAGTGCAGTGGTGTTCGGGCAGTGTAGGGGGTCATGCAGGGGGTGGTGTTTCAGGGTTTAGGGCAGTGCAGTGGTGTTCGGGCAGTGTAGGGGGTCGTGCTGGGGCTGGTGTTTCAGGGTTTAGGGCAGTACAGTGGTGTTCGGGCAGTGTAGGGGGTTGTGCTGGGGCTGGTGTTTCAGGGTTTAGGGCAGTGCAGTGGTGTTCGGGCAGTGTAGGGGTTGTGCTGTGGCTGGTGTTTCAGGGTTTAGGGCAGTGCAGTGGTGTTCGGGCAGTGTAGGTGGTCGTGCTGGGGCTGGTGTTTCAGGGTTTAGGGCAGTGCAGTGGTGTTTGGGCAGTGTAGGGGGTCATGCTGGGGCTGGTGTTTCAGGGTTTAGGGCAGTGCAGTGGTGTTCGGGCAGTGTAGGGGGTCGTGCTGGGGCTGGTGTTTCAGAGTCTAGGGCAGTGCAGTGGTGTTCGGGCAGTGTAGGGGGTCTTGCTGGGGCTGGTGTTTTAGGGTTTAGGGCAGTGCAGTGGTGTTCGGGCAGTGTAGGGGGTCGTGCTGGGGGTGGTGTTTCAGGGTTTAGGGCAGTGCAGTGGTGTTTGGGCAGTGTAGGGGGTCATGCTGGGGCTAGTGTTTCAGGATTTAGGGCAGAGCAATGGTGTTCAGGCAGTGTAGGGGGTTTTGCTGGAGGTGGTGTTTCAGGGTTTAGGGCAGTGCAGTGGTGTTCGGTGCAGTGTAGGGGGTGGTGTTTCAGGGTTTAGGGCAGTGGTGTTCAGGCAGTGTAGGGGGTCTTGCTGGGGTTGATGTTTCAGGGTTTAGGGCAGTGCAGTGGTGTTCGGGCAGTGTAGGGGGTCGTGCTGGGGTGGTGTTTCAGGGTTTAGGGCAGTGCAGTGGTGTTCCGGCAGTGTAGGAGGTCGTGCAGGGGGTGGTGTTTCAGGGTTTAGGGCAGTGCAGTGGTGTTCGGGCAGTGTAGGGGGTCGTGCTGGGGGTGGTGTTTCAGGGTTTAGGGCAGTGCAGTGGTGTTCGGGCAGTGTAGGGTGTCGTGCTGAGGGGTGGTGTTTCAGGGTTTAGGGCAGTGCAGTGGTGTTCGGGCAGTGTAGGGGGTCGTGCAGGGGGTGGTGTTTCAGGGTTTAGGGCAGTGCAGTGGTGTTTGGGCAGTGTAGGGGGTCGTGCAGGGGGTGGTGTTTCAGAGTTTAGGGCAGTGCAGTGGTGTTCGGCCAGTGTAGGTGGTCTTGCTGGGGGTGGTGTTTCAGGCTTTAGTGCAGTGGTGTTCGGGCAGTGTAGGGGGTCTTGCTGGGGGTGGTGTTTCAGGGTTTAGGGCAGTGCAGTGGTGTTCGGGCAGTGTAGGGGGTCTTGCTGGGGCTGGTGTTTCAGGGTTTAGGGCAGTGCAGTGGTTTTCGGGCAGTGTAGGCGGTCGTGCTGGGGCTGGTGTTTCAGGGTTTAGGGCAGTGCAGTGGTGTTCGGGCAGTGTACGGGGTTGTGCTGGGGCTGGTGTTTCAGGATTTAGGGCAGTGCAGTGGTGTTCGGGCAGTGTAGGGGTCGTGCTGGGGGTGGTGTTTCAGGGTTTAGGGCAGTGCAGTGGTGTTCGGGCAGTGTAGGGGGTCGTGCTGGGGCTGGTGTTTCATGGTTTAGGGCAGTGCAGTGGTGTTCGGGCAGTGTAGTGGGTCGTGCTGGGGGTGGTGTTTCAGGGTTTAGAGCAGTGCAGTGGTGTTCGGGCAGTGTAGGGGGTCATGCTGGGGGTGGTGTTTCAGGGTTTAGGGCAGTGCAGTGGTGTACGGGCAGTGTAGGGGGTCTTGCTGGGGGTGGTGTTTCAGGGTTTAGGGCAGTGGTGTTCGGGCAGTGTAGGGGTCTTGCTGGGGGTAGTGTTTCGGGGTTTAGGGCAGTGCAGTGGTGTTCGTGCAGTGTAGGGGGTTGTGCTTGGGGTGGTGTTTCAGGGTTTAGGGCAGTGCAGTAGTGTTCGGGCAGTGTAGGGGATCGTGCAGGGGGTGGTGTTTCAGGGTTTAGGGCAGTGCAGTGGTGTTCGGGCAGTGTAGGGGTCGTGCTGGGGGTGGTGTTTCAGGGTTTAGGGCAGTGCAGTGGTGTTCTGGCAGTGTAGGGGGTCGTGCAGGGGGTGGTGTTTCAGGGTTTAGGGCAGTGCAGTGGTGTTCGGGCAGTGTAGGGGTCGTGCTGGGGCTGGTGTTTCAGGGTTTAGGGCAGTGCAGTGGTGTTCGGGCAGTGTAGGGGGTCTTGCTGGGGGTGGTGTTTCAGGGTTTAGGGCAGTGGTGTTCGGGCAGTGTAGGGGGTCTTGCTGGGGGTGGTGTTTCAGGGTTTAGGGCAGTGCAGTGGTGTTCGGGCAGTGTAGGGGGTCTTGCTGGGGGTGGTGGTTTAGGGCAGTGCAGTGGTGTTCGTGCAGTGTAGGGGGTCGTGCTGGGGATGGTGTTTCAGGGTTTAGGGCAGTGCAGTAGTGTTCGGGCGGTGTAGGGGGTCGTGCAGGGGGTGGTGTTTCAGGGTTTAGGGCAGTGCAGTGGTGTTCGGGCTGTGTAGGGGGTCGTGCTGGGGGTGGTGTTTCAGGGTTTAGGGCAGTGCAGTGTTGTTCGGGCAGTGTAGGGGGTCGTGCTGGGGGTGGTGTTTCAGGGTTTAGGGCAGTGGTGTTCGGGCAGTGTAGGGGGTCTTGCTGGGGGTGATGTTTCAGGGTTTAGGGCAGTGCAGTGGTGTTCGGGCAGTGTAGGAGGTCTTGCTGGGGGTAGTGTTTCAGGGTTTAGGGCAGTGCAGTGGTGTTCAGGCAGTGTAGGGGTCATGCTGGGGGTGGTGTTTCAGGGTTTAGGGCAGTGCAGTGGTGTTCGGGCAGTGTAGGGGGTCGTGAAGGGGGTGGTGTTTCAGGGTTTAGGGCAGTGCAGTGGTGTTCGGGCAGTGTAGGGGGTCGTGCTGGGGGTAGTGTTTTAGGGTTTAAGGTAGTGCAGTGGTGTTTGTGTAGTGTAGGGGGTCATGCTGGGGGCAGTGTTTTAGGGTTTAGGGTAGTGCAGTGGTGCTTGTGTAGTGTAGGGGTCGTGCTGGGGGTAGTGTTTTAGGGTTTAGGGTAGTGCAGTGGTGTTTGTGTAGTGTAGGGGGTCATGTTTTAGGGTAGTGCAGTGGTGTTTGGGTAGTGTAGGGGGTCGTGCTGGGGGTAGTGTTTTAGGATTTAGGTTAGTGCAGTGGTGTTGGGGTAGTGGTTTAGGGTTTAGGGTAGTGCAGTGGTGTTTGTGTAGTGTAGGGGGTCATGTTTTAGGGTAGTGCAGTGGTGTTTGGGTAGTGTAGGGGGTCATGCTGGGGGTAGTGTTTTAGGGTTTAGGATAGTGCAGTGGTGCTTGTGTAGTGTAGGGGGTCGTGCTGGGGTAGTGTTTTAGGGTTTAGGGTAGTGCAGTGGTGTTTTTGTAGTGTAGGGGGTCATGTTTTAAGATGCAACGCTCCAATACCTGACCAGTCTGCACTACATAAAACTGCAAAAAAACTAAAAATAAAAAGTGTTTTGCACACTTTTGTCATTGGGCTATATGTGGGCTACATCTGGGTAATATTTGTGCTACATTTGGGCTCTTTTTCACTGGTGGCCATCTTGGAAGACTTCTTTGTTATGAAGTTTCCTAATTTCCTCATTTACTGCAGTCTCCTCAGTAGGAAATGCTTTCAGTTTTTTACTTTGATTCCATCAAGAAGGCATTCAGATGTGTCACACATTTGCCATAAATTCAGAATGTTATTACTCTAGTTGTTCATTAGATCACTGTAGTAAAGCTACTGCTCACCAAGGAGTTAACTGGAAGTCTACTGCTGGTATTGAAAGTGATTGTTTCAGTCTGCATGTCAGAATTTTCTAATGGAATAGAAGAGGATTTGAGATCTCACTTAAAACATGCACTAAATTTTCTTTTTGCAGCACTAACCATAATTTCTATGGCAAAATGAACCCCCTCATTTTGTTCCTTTTTAAATTAAATGTTTTAAGTGTTACCAGTTTATTCCAATCAAGATGGCTTCAGGTGTGCCATACTTTTGTCATAAGTAAGGCTGTTAGCACTCTAGTTGTTCTTTAGAACACTCTGGGAAGCTGCAGTAGAACACAAAGGCATCAACTGACAGGCTGCTCCTGTTGAAATATAACAGGAAGATATTTGAGATCTCACTTAAAACATGTCCTAATTTTTCTTTCTACAGCACTAACCATAATTTCTATGGCAAAATGAACCCCTCATTTTGTTCCTTTTTAAATTAAATGTTTTAAGTGTTACCAGTTTATTCCAATCAAGATGGCTTCAGGTGTGCCATACTTTTGTCATAAGTAAGACTGTTAGCGCTCTAGTTGTTCTTTAGAACACTCTGGGAAGCTGCAGTAGAACACAAAGGCATCAACTGACAGGCTGCTCCTGTTGAAATATAACAGGAAGATATTTGAGATCACACTTGAAACATGTCCTAATTTTTCTTTCTACAGCACTAACCATAATTTCTATGACAAAATGAACCCCATCATTTTGTTCCTTTTTAAATTAAATGTTTTAAGTGTTACCAGTTTATTCCAATCAAGATGGCTTCAGGTGTGCCATACTTTTGTCATAAGTAAGACTGTTAGCGCTCTAGTTGTTCTTTAGAACACTCTGGGAAGCTACAGTAGAACACAAAGGCATCAACTGACAGGCTGCTCCTGTTGAAATATAACAGGAAGATATTTGAGATCACACTTGAAACATGTCCTAATTTTTCTTTCCAGAGCACTAACCATAATTTCTATGACAAGATGAACCCCATCATTTTGTTCCTTTTTAAATTAAATGTTTTAAGTGTTACCAGTTTATTCCAATCAAGATGGCTTCAGGTGTGCCATACTTTTGTCATAAGTAAGGCTTTTAGCACTCTAGTTGTTCTTTAGAACACTCTGGGAAGCTGCAGTAGAACACAAAGGAATTAAAAATTTGCGAACAGTCGTGACAAGAATTTTCAATTCTATTAAGGACACGGAGGCGAGGATTATGCTTTCTCATTTCTTTACTGAAATGCTCAGCAGCCAATAGAAACTTAGTAACCACAAAAAACTACAGTACCCATGAATACTGTATGGGTCACATGCACAACCATAGAGACTCTGTCTATAAAAGGTCCATCCACCAACACAGTGTCCTCTTTCTTTTGCCAACTAAAATCAGGTAAGTCTCTGAACAACTTGCTCCAACGATCGTATCACTGCAAGAACTCCTCTTACTCGAAACCTCCGAGGCCCAACGCGGCTTAACATCAACCAAGGACGTGGTCCGAAGAACACGGACAGGATCCTGTAGTCACGAAAACAGTCTTCACCAAAGAACTCAAGCTTTACTTGGAATCTGCACCTGAAAGGAGTAAAGAGAGTACCCGTAATACCATTCCAGAACTGTTTGAATATACATCAACAGAAAAAAGGGGCCGGGAAAAAAGAATATGAATGCAGTACAATACATAACAATTCAACACAGCCTGTAAAAGACATGATAAACAATTTTTTCGGGTGGGATAATCCTCGCCTCCGTGTCCTTAATAGAATTGAAAATTCTTGTCACGACTGTTCGCAAATTTTTAATTCTATGTCTGGACCGGAGGCTCCGATTATGCTTGTTCAAAGCTTAGCCACCACAACAGAAGCAACATCAACAATAGGTTTATAATAAAAAACTTTAAATGTACTCTCCGTAGACCAGTCGGCAGCACTCATAATGTCTGACAAACTGACACCCGCTGCACAAGCCATGGATGCCATCGCTCCTCGGGCTGAATGGGCCCCAAATTTTGAGATGTCTATACCCGCTTCGCCCATGAGCCAACGCACCCATCGAGACAAAGTGGCTGGCGTCACGGGGCGAAAGGGTTTTTGGAGAGCAATCAGTAATTGACCCTGCATATCTATTCGGAATTCAGCAGTACTTACTTCATAATCTTTGACACACTGCACAACACACAACTTCGGATTGTTAGGAAATGCTGGGTAGGAAACTGAGGAAGTATTACACTTAGTCCTACGTGAGATAGTGAAAGACACCCCTTCTGGGGAAAAACGACACCCTGCTAAGTCTAGGGCTCGAACATCTGAAACCCTTTTGCAAGAGACCAGGCATAGTAACATAGTGAGCTTAGCAGATAACTGTTTCCGAGAAAGATATTTGTTAGAAGGCCAAGATTCTAGAAACTTTAGGACTACAGAAAAGTCCCATAACTGCGAGTATTTTGGGCATGGAGGTTTTACCATCCGAACACCTCTGAGCAGTTTACACACCAAAGGATGCTCACCAAGTGGTTTGCCATCCACGGGTACATGCCCAGCAGAGATGGCCGAACGGAAGTTGTTCACTGTCCTGTAGGCTAAGCCAGAGGATGCCATGGAAGCCAAAAAATTCGCTGCTAGAGAGACATGTGCTGTAACGGGATCCACGTCCCGTTGAGAGCACCAATCACACCACCGTCTCCAAGAGAAAGCATATCGTTTGTGAGTGTTGGCTGACCAGGCCTCGTTGATGAATTTGTCAGCTGCCTCTGAAAGGCCTGGGATTTTCCATCTGTCCCTGAAACCCGCCAAGCCACCAGAGGAAGTTGGCCGGACTCTACCAATGGATGTGGGTTCTGCAGAGGGTCCTGCAACAGGTTCCGTAACCGCGGAAGAAGGATTGGAACCGCACAGAGCATTTCCAGAACCCCCGGGAACCACGCCTGAGCTCTCCAGAGTGGAGTGATTAGAATTAATTCGGCTCGATGACGTCTGGCCCGCGCCAGAACCCTGGGGATCATCATGAACGGAGGGAAGGCATAACACAGGGATGTCGGCCACTCTTGAAGGAATGCATCTGTGGCCAGGGCCTCCGGGTCTGGACGCCAGCTGTAAAAACTGGGGACCTGTCTGTTGAGACGGGACACAAACAGATCTATGTGACAGGGACCCCAAAGGTTGTTCAGGTTCTGGAACACCCGGGGGTGCAGCCTCCAGTCGCTGAAGTCCTGCAAGTGACGGGAGTGCCAATCCGCCACCTCGTTGCTGTAGCCCGGAAGATATTCCGCCACTACCGAAAGTCTGTTCTGGAGGCAAAAATGCCAGAAGTCCTTGGCAATTTCTGCCAGCATTCGGGACTTCGTGCCGCCCAGTTTGTTGACATACCGTATCGCCGAAAGGTTGTCCAGCCGAAGGAGGATACAACAATCTGTTTTCTGTGGCGACAAACACTGAATCGCAAATGAACCAGCCAATAGTTCCAGGCAGTTGATATGCAAGGTAAGTTCTTCCGGAGACCAACGGCCGCCCATGGACAACTGACCGCATCGGGCTCCCCAACCCCACCGGCTGGCATCGGATTCGATCACTATATCCGGAGTCGATCCGAAGACAGCTCGGCCATTCCAAGCCTCCATGTGGTGTAACCACCATAACATCTCGAGCCTCGCCTCCTCTGAGAGGGGAATCATTTCTGAGTAACTGAGGCCTTTTTGAAGATGCCTTATTTTCAGCCGTTGAAGGGCCCGGTAGTGAAGGGGACCTGGGAATATCGCCTGAATGGAGGAGGCTAGTAAGCCCACAATCCGGGCTACGGATCTCAAAGACACTATTTGCTTGTGAAGTGTCGACCGCAATTCCCTCTTGATGTACCTGATCTTTTGTGTAGGTAATAGGAGCTGACAAGTCAGGGAATTGACGAGGAAACCCAGAAACTCTATTGATTGAGACGGAATCAGCATTGATTTCTGTTGATTCACAATAAACCCGAGACTCTGCAAGAGTTTGATTGTCCATTCGAGGTGCAGGATGACTAGTTGGGGACATTTCGCTAGAATGATGATGTCGTCCAGGTAGACGATCAGCCGAACTCCCCGCGCCCTCAGAGATTCTACTACCGGACGCAGGAGTTTCGTGAAGCACCACGGTGCTGACGAGAGGCCGAACGGGAGAACCCTGTACTCGTAACAAATCCCCTGCCAAAGAAACTGTAGGAACTGTCGATGAGGGGCGAAGATAGGAATGGATAGATACGCGTCCTTCAGGTCCAGACGGACCATCCAGTCCCCCTCTCGGAGGAGATCGCGTAGAAGATGGATGTGACGATAGATTATCCAGGCATTGAAATCTTTTAAGTTTAATACTAGTCTCGAACCACCCCCTTTCTTCTCTACTAGGAAAATATTGCTGCGAAAACCACGGGGGTGGAGAGTCGAAACCACTATGGCCCCTTTCTGCAGAAGAGATTCTATTTCTGCGGAGATAAAGGTCCGATCTTTTTGGGAAAAAGACATCGGCATAGGGGGTCTGATTTGGTAAGGATGGTCGTACAGCTCTAACTTGTACCCCTGCACGGTTTCAAGACCCATGCATCGTGAGAGATCATGCGCCAGCTGTCTAGGAAAAACCTGACTCTGCCCCCCAAGATTACTTCTGAACAGGGAATAAGTCTCACCTGTAGCGCCGGACTCTTGTTGTCCACCCGCATTGCCTCCAAATCTGCCTCTGCGGAATCTACCCCTGGAACGTCGTGTTGGATAGAAGGAGGAGTTATTAGTTGAGTTGGAGTCCTGATAACCTCCTCGTTGCTGGCCGCGCGGGGCGCCTTAATTATAACCCCGGCCGAACGAGCGCCCCCGAAAGCGTCCGGCCCTGCCGAAAACCGGGCGAAACGCCCGTCTGAGGGATCCTTGGGCTTTGTGTAGACCACTGAACGTGGCAACGAACTTGGTCAATTCCTTGAGGAACGGCTGTCCGAAAAGCAAGCCCTGGGCCAGTGGGCCCGATTCCGATGATGAGAGTTCTGCCAATTTGGGGTCTAACTTCAATAAAATAGAGCGACGACGTTCCGCAGATAGCGCACAATTGGCATTGCCGAGCTGACACACTGCTCTCTGGGCCCAACCAACGAGCTCCTCCGGATCAATACCCAGACCGGTCTCTTTGGCTCTAAAGCCCAACTCAAGGATCTTCGTCAGAGGGCCGGTCATGTCTAACAACTTATCCTGACATGACCGCCAAGATCTATCCAGACCCTTCTTGGGATCCTTTGAGTATTTCTTGAGGTAAGTAATCATGGAGGGGTCAACCTCGGGAGTCTCAGCCACCTTGCCTGCCAAATCGGGTCGAGGGCATTCCGACCGAAGTCGAGCCCGTACATCCTTGTCGAAGGCCTGGCGCAGATGAGTCTGGACATAATCAGCCACCTCTTGGGGTGGCAGCCAGGCGGAAGAGTTGGGGTGAATAATTTCGGTTGGCTCAAAATTGAGTACCTTGTGGGTTGAAGATTCAGTCGCGTGCCGCTCCTTTCTGGCTTTTTTGGCAGGTCTAGGCGCCTCCTCCTGATCGGTGGAGGGATCGGATGAGGTGTCCTGGTCATCTTCCTGGGTGATTTCCGTGATAGTCGCCTTGCTAGAGGAGGTGGAATTCTCCTGCTCCTCCATAGACTTTGCAAGTCTGGCGAAATCCGCAGCGTGCGGATTCTTAATTCCTATTCCTCCAGACTTAGGGCGATTGCTAGAGTTAGGTAGCCAGCCCTGTTGTTTGGCGTAGGTACACAGGTGACGTTTGAGGGGTTCTATGGCTTTCACCAAAGCCTTGTTAACCGAATGTTGAACACCTGCGTCCAAGGCCTCCACGAGGTCCTGTTCCATTGACCCAGAGGGTTCATCTTCGTAGTAATAGTCCTCCTCATAATAGAACTCAGCCATAGTGACACACACTGGAAGTGTTAGTTTAAGACCCCGGAGGAAACAGATGTATAGGTATATATATAAATATATATATATAGATATAAGTCAGGGGGAGTGGCAAAAACCCCAGGCAAGCTCAGTACAATCCTGAAGGATGTAAACCAAAAAGTATAAAATTAAGATGTGGAGGGAGGAAGCTTGCCCAATAGCCACTCTAGGCAAAGCCTATGCACTATTATACAGCCCCAACACTCATATACTGGTGGAGGGCGTCTGGGGAGATCAACGAGCAGATTTTCGCCGAAAACGCTGCGAAAAATCGGGGTCAGGAGCAAGAAACGCTGCTCCGGCATTCAATTTAAGCCCTGATAATGTATTTGGGCAAAGATGGCCGCCGAGCATGCGCGGAACCAGCCGCTCGCTGAAAAACAAAGAGAGGACTGCGCGTCAATAGAGACGCGCGTCCTCGCTCCCCTGCACCTCCCGCTCCACTTCGCGGCAAAACCGATCGGCCGAGGATGCCGAAATGAGGCGCGCTGTCTGCTAACAGACCCGGCTCGTCCTGGGAACATGAAGCGGCGCACAGTGCCGGGCAGCAATACTGAGGCACAGCAGCAAAGCAGCGCTAAGTCAAGAAGTACGCGCACACATCGCGCTACCAACGGTAAGGAAATAATACCGCCATCGTGATTACAAGCGCAATAGCGACACTATTAAGAGATATAACAATACAATTAACCATTAAGTAATAGACAAAGGTAAGAGCACTTAACTGGCTGCAGAGCAGCAAAGAAAGAGGACACTGTGTTGGTGGATGGACCTTTTATAGACAGAGTCTCTATGGTTGTGCATGTGACCCATACAGTATTCATGGGTACTGTAGTTTTTTGTGGTTACTAAGTTTCTATTGGCTGCTGAGCATTTCAGTAAAGAAATGAGAAAGCATAATCGGAGCCTCCGGTCCTGACATAGAATCAACTGACAGTCTCTGCCCTTGTTGGATGTACATGTTTTACTGAGAATGTCAGACTTCATTCTCACATGACTGAGAAAGATAATGTGAATTTACAGAAAATATGCTCTCATTTTAGCTTCTGGGGCACCTTCCAAAACTGTATGGGACAAGCATGTGAAAATAGTTTTCTCTCAAACATGATTCATGATATCCCAGCAGAAGGTTTTTCACAGGGTAAAATCACCTTAGAACACACCACAATTCCTGAAATTAGTATGGTACCATCAACAAATGAATTCTAATGTAACTAAAGTCTGTTATCACCCTTTATAGTTCTCCTTTTGGTAACCCTCAAAATCTTCGATTCACTACAATGCATTTCAATGGGGTACTATCATTTATATTGGTCCCAAGATGGCTGCCAGCAATTCCAGGATGAAGTGCTGACAGCCAATCAGATCTCACGATGACATGTGTGGTTAGGCTCCGCCCAGATATATATGTGTTTTTACTTTTGATTTTCTCAGCAACTACTGAACGGATTTACACCATTTAACAAAAGGGTTCTTTTTGAACCAAGAACTACCTCTTTGCCAAATTTGGTGTAATTCCGTTCAGCAGTTCGGGCTGTAGCCTTGCATAAAGTTTCCTATGGGAAATTGATTTTTTGACTCTTATTTTTTAATTTCTCCGCAACTACTGAACGGATTTACACCATTTAACAAAAAGGGTTCTTTCTGAACCAAGAACTACCTCTTTGCCAAATTTGGTGTAATTCCGTTCAGCAGTTCGGGCTGTAGCCGTGTCTAAAGTTTCCTATGGGAAAATGAATGGGAAAAACACGTTTTGGGACCCCCCTTTTTTCTCGGCCCCCGCTTGACGAATCACCCTGAGACTTTCAGGGTAGGGGCGGACCGGAGCGGGCCATAAAGTTTGAAAATTTCGCGAAGATTCATCAACCGACGCAAGAGTTATTTCAAATAGAATGTCGCGGATTTCCTATGGAAAATAGGTCCTAACTATAACTATCTACTGGCGACCGCCAGTAGATAATATATATATATATATATATATATATATATATATATATATATATATATATATATATATATATATATATATATATATATATATATATATATATATATATATATATATATATATATATATATTCAGGGTACGTAGATGTGGAGTTAAGAAGAGTAATTCTATACTTACACATTTGCATCAAACTTCACAATAATTCGGTCTTCGATATTTAGGCATCAGGATTTTTGCCCCACTATATTTTTGTCCTTGATATTGTGATATATAACCACATTTTTCACATCAGGTATAACTAATAGGCCAAAATAATGTTGCCCTTTTTTTCTTTAAAAAAAGCTCTTCATGAATAGGATTTCTTTAATAATATCTACGCGCATCGCAAATATTTTCACAATCCGTATCTTCCATTTTGTCCTTGCTGCACAATCTTCCTGTAGTATATACTGAATACAAATCTGATTATTCCATAAAGTTACAGTCAATATTCAGGTGAAGGGTGTCAATGAGTATGCATGCCCTGTTTTGAAGACTACTGCTAGTGAAGGCAAGAAGTGTGAGAGAAGACTGCAGGTGGAAGCCTTCAGGGCCACTGCCCTCGCCTGCACAGTCCGGTTTGCTGCTACAAGATGTGGCCCCTGACGTACTGTTCACCACTGGCAAAGATGCTAAGAGACTAAAGTGACAGGATAAGCAGTGTGGCTTTGGGCGATGGGAAGGTAAGAGTGGAGGCTTAGGGGCCTATTAGGATGGCGGGCGGATGTCCACTGCCGGTCCGGCGGTGGCGACCGCTGGGCCGGCGGTGGACATCCGCCGGCGATCGCAAGCCAGAAAACCGCCGGTCAGATTAGGATGGCGGTGGTGACCGCGGCGGTGGGAAATTCCGACCGCCGCTTTTCCGCCGGTTGCCATCCGCACTCCTGCCTGGCGGACGGAGAAGGACCGGGATAATGGTGGCGGTCCCGAGCAGGCTCCGCCGGCACGATTATGATGCCGGCGGTAGCCAGCCTTTCCGCAGCTGTCAAACCGCCATGGAAAGAAAGGCGGAGATTGTCTTCCGGGGGCCCGTTGCGGGCCCCCAATGTGGGGGGGGGGTGGGTGTGCACTGGGGGGGTACCCATGGTCCCCCCTACATTTCCCTGTACCAGGTGGCAGGCACTGTGCAGTGCCTGCCACGCAGTGCAGGGAAATGCAGGACATGCTCCCTTGGACATCGCGGCGGTGCTGCGGGCAGCAGCAACCGCCGCAATGTTAAAGCCCGCGATCGCACAGTTGCGGTCGGATTTCGACCGCGGGCCATCGTAATTCGACCGGCGGTGATGTCGCGGTCCATGCGGGCGGTCTTTTCCCGCTACCATGGCGGTCTGGGAGGTTTTCCGACCGCAATCCTAATCAGCCCCTTATTCTTTGGATCGTGTGGGTTCTGGCTACTATTCTGTTTACTTATTCCACCGTAGGTCGTTTACTCTTTTTTACCGTTATTATATATTTTTATTTATTCCCTGTGTCCCTCCTCTTATTGGCGTTGTGCTGATTCTGTAAAGAGCTAAGTTGTCTTGAACGCGAGTGCTAAGCTGCCATGTTCGTTCACGACCTCAGGGAGAACTATGCACCTTCTCTTCCCACCCTGGCAACTACCTCAGTTCTTTACGTCTGCACATGCTTTGTATTTTTATTTACGCTTTATGTAACTTGGGTATTTGCTGCTATTTGCTTACATATCCCACTGTATACCGTTCACTCTTTTTACCGTTACTTTATATTTTATGTATTCTAAATGTACCTCATGGCATGTTCCTTTGCTTACTCTGTGAGGCTTTATGATACCTTCGGGTGAAGTTCGCGCTATATAAAACTCATAAATAAATAAAGAAATTGGCTGGATTTTTTTTCATTTTATATGTTGCTTGTATGTGCCATTATTTTGAATGCTGTGTGTGCTTCTACCTCAATGTCTGCACTGTTATGACCTTGCTTTCTTTGATCTATGAATGTGAAGTGTCCGTCCAATGGCATTGTTTCTTTGACAGGGCATACCAGAATGAGAAGTATGTTTATGTCCCCGACTACATATGGGAACGGATATGGTGGCCCCTTCTTAGTTGTACATTTTACCTAGTGTTCCGTTAGCTTTGTAAAGCATTGCTATGCATACACAAGAGTTATTCATATTATGCTTCGGAAACTTAGCCCAAACTAATACAACAATTAATGGTGCTGGGCGCACCTGCACTTGTTCTATTAACGTGCATTGGTGCATACCCTATTATTCCTGAGTCTGCCATTTTGGACCAGAACAATCCATTAATAGAGCACTAGGCCCAAGGCCACTAAGCCACAGTAACACGTTTCAGAGTAGACCTATCATAAGGACCTCTGTTTTATCTGCCTAAAGTGCCTTAAAGCCTGTAGCTTAAGGCAGTGGTCACCCATCCAACACTAGGCTGCTTCAGATGACAAGTTACCCTCTAGCACCTTGGTAAACTGATTGTTGTCGATGTACATAGGTCCTTATTACGTATAATTCAGGGAGTTAAAGAAATTGACACATATTGGAATTATAGGGCCATATTTACAAGGGGATATTGCCACCAGAATGTCACTTTTAGTGACGTTCTGGTGCCGATATCCCCTTCTCCTTATTTACAAAGCAGCACCAAGCCACTTAATGTGGCTTAACACCGCCTTGTAAATAAGGCCCCTTTCCACGCATCACTTAGCCTGAAAGGGGCATGCAGTGGGTGTTGCAGTGGGTGTTCTGCTGCATTACCCATTGCTTTTTGACGCTGCCCCATATTTGCAAGGATGGGGCAGCGCCAAAAACTAAGGCTAGGTAAAACCTGGTCTTAGGATGGCGACAGGAGGAAAAATTAATAATTTCTCCTCGTATTTTGCTCTTTCTATGTGTGCTGCAGAATGCAGCACATATAGAAACAGCAAATCGCCTTTAAAGATTGTTTATGTTCAGGCAGGTGTCCCTTCCTGCACATAAACAATCGCCCCTGCAGCGCAGGCACCCTTGCAACATGGCGTGAGGGTGTCTGCGCTGGCGCTGCGCAGCTTTTTTAGTGCCAGCGCTAGGGGAAATGCAGGGATGCACCGTATTTTTGTAAATACGGCGCATCCCTGCGTTTAAAAAATGTCGGAGCACCGCATTACCAATTGTGCAGTAACACTGCGCTACGACATTTTATTGTAAATATCCCCCATTGTTTGTAATTTATTGTGGGAAAAATGACTATAAAATAGTCAGACTTCCGGATTTTGGTGTGGTAAGCACCCATATCCACGTGTGCCCCATCTTGTGAGCAAAACTCATAATAGATTATTGCATCCGATACATTCTGTACATATTGGTGTTGAATTTTATTGGTGTGATAATTATTGAAGACAAAACCTTGCCACTCATAATGAGGGCCACAGAAGAAGAAGCTTTGGGTGTTTGGGAGTCAAAGGTGCAACATAAATACCGAGGGGCTTATTTACAAGTTCCTTTTTTTATTTTTAACTTCATACTTGGTATGATCTTTCCTTTGTGAAAAACGTACACACAACACAGAAGAGTAGTTGAAACCAGCTGTTTCAAGCGAAAACTGTTTTGGGACATGATAAACTTCACAAATACATGAAACAGGTTGAGTGTCCTCCTTTTATGAGACTGCAATATACCTCCAAAGAAAAGAAACAACATGGACTGAAACAAAGAAAGGATCAGCTACTTTATTATTTACAAGCCCTTTGCGCCGCCGGTATGTCGCTTTTTCCCATATTAAAAGTATGTAAATAAGCCCCTAAATACATTGTTGCCTAGGACAGAGCTCCAAAGAACTCCAGTCAGCAACTCAAAAGACCTCCTCAACGGAGCAGACTGAGGGTAGCTCTCTCTGATCCTATTTCGTCTTTTTCAGTAAATTCCATCTCATTATGAAACAACTTACAAATGATGGAGGTGCACTCTACAGATGCGTTTTAGGTAGCATGGCGTGCCCCACCCTACTAGGTTTTATCCATCCCTTCTTAGAACTTGAGGTATGTTGGAAATGTGGTCTTCCAGACACCCGACATCTCAGTCATCTCAGTCAACAACATCACGGTTAATACTGAAAATGGAGACCATCGCACCCTGCAAAGAACACTGAAATGATAAATCACTCAGTGCAACCCCTTAAGCCAGCAAGCAGCTCGATCTGCATGTTCCAACCACAACTGCGTCAATCACCGATCAATCAAACGATCCCTCAAGATGCATTAAACAGTTGGACCCAGATTCTGAAAGGTGTCATGCAAGGCAGCGCAAAGAGGCTGCGCTGCATTGTGTGACAGGAAGAGAGCAGGAGAGCGCCATCTTCACAGAGATGTGGCCGTCTCCTCCCTTCTCCCTAGAGCTGGAGTAGATTTCAACTGCTGTGCGCCACGCACACACCTTAGCACCATAGTGCTAGGGTGCGTGCCTGAGTCTAGCATAGGTTTTGTACAGGAAGGGTACCCATCCTGTACAAAATACTATGGCTAGACAAGTTTAAAACCATTTCCTACTTTCTATGTGTGCTGTACAGTGCAGCACGCATGCAAAGTAGGAAAAGAAAGGAGAAATGAAAACATTTCTCCTTTTAACGCCTGCTTTCAGCAGCGTTGATTTTTGGCGCTAAACAAAGTCTACTAATGTGAGTCGATAGGGTTTAGCGTCAAAAAGCATGGGTGGTTGCATGAGAACGCCCATGTACCACCCATGTAACGCCCCCTTAATGCAAAGTAATGCAAAGAAGCTTTTTGTGCTGCTTCGCGTTACTTTTCCCTGCAAATCAACGCTAATACCAATTAGCGTTGGTTTGTTAATCCCCAAATAGGGTTAGCTTTGTGTTAGCATTACAAAAGTAGCGCTAACCTGACGCTAAACCTTTGTGAATCTGGGCCTACATTTGTGAATGATGAAATAAATCTGAACTTTTTCTACATTTCTATAAATTTAGGTAGACATCGTATATCTCAAGAGTGTGGTGTCACTGTGATTGTAACTACCTATAAAAATAGACAATAGGATAACCCCAGAAGCGACAGCATGCCGACTTCATTCATGTTTACATTTGCTTATTGACATGTTTGTGCAGCTGCTCCACCTACAACGTGAAGCCATGTTAGAACTGGAAAGCTGGGTTCGAGTCCCGACGCTGGCTCAACATCCCGTGATTTATGGCAAATCATTTAATCTTCCCGTGCCCACGAAAAATTATGAAATGTAATGTTGCCCTTGGTCCCAGTTCGCGCTATATATAAAAAAAATACTCTCTAGGCACACATCATATATTTAGAGTCCATGCGAGAGGACGCTATGAAATAACGCGGTGTCAAAACATTTGAAATAGACGGAGAGGCCCTGATAAATAAAATGCTCTCAGATGCCAAAGGCATGTTCTCGTTTTCTGATTTTCTGTCTGACTCAATTTGCAAGTTTCGTTTTTTTTGCCCCTTTTAGCCGAATCCTTGTTCTTGGAAGTACTGCCCCGGCTTGTGTTTAGACAACAGGCACAAGGCGCTGCTTTGCATTAACAGCCTGAAGAATGCGAATCAGACAGTAAAGCCCACAGAAGACCCCAGGGCCCCCCATAAAAGCTTTTGAGATGTATATCACCAGCTTCTGATGTGCTTACATTTGTCTCTTCCCTGTCATAAAACCTGGGTGGGCAGAGCTCTGCCCAGAGCGGGGAAGCTGTATTGAGAGAACCGCGCGGGGTTTATGGGAGCGATTAAAACATTCTCTGCCCTTCTTTCGGGAAGAACCATTTTACGCCAGGGGAACTTCCTCTCGCTCAGATCTTCAACGCGGGCTCATAAATCGCCTCGTCCGCTCCCTGTGAAGGGTTTTACGGGCCTTTTGACAGCTTAACGCCCTTGATCCCGCGGCCTGTGCGGTTCCACGGCGCACCGCTTGAAATATGCCCCTTTACCAGGGCGAGGGAAAAAGGAAATGACTCCTCACCCGCCCTGGAGCACGAGAAACACAGCGTGGCGCCGGTTTCTCGGTTTAGCAGCGCAACCAGGAATTAGAAAGTTTAGCTAAAAAAGCCCGCCGAGACAATAAGGGCGAAGTCTGCAACTGGCATATAACTTACACAGAAAAACACTGGCGGCCGCAGTCTGACATAAATAAACGTTTCGTGATAAACGCGTTTTTTCGTTGTCAAGGTTATTTTGATAAGATTGTATGCGATCAAGGCACTTCAAACAAGGGTTTGACAGAATGTTATATCGTACTGCAACAGTTATGTACCACTATCCTGTTGTGGAGTACTGAGGTGTCCGCGCACCGATGGCATGCTACACCATACAAGGTGTGTGGTTGGCAGGGTGTTATCTTTGTTTTAATCTGTGTGGCATGTGTGTCCAAGTCAGGTGTGAAGACGATCGTGGTCGGCCATGTGGTAGGTAGGAGGTACACTGTAGCACTTAGCAGCAGCGCTGGCCTTTGGCCTGGGCGTGCAGTGCTTAATTTGTAACAAGAAAAAACAAGCATTGGCATAGCCAATAGGTCTCGCCTTTGGGACCTTATGCGTTTAGCCAGAACTTTTGGCTATGTTGTAGAGCATTGTGGCTGCTGCGCATCATGTTGAAAAGTTATTATAAAAAGTGTTAAGCATTTTTGTTACCTTTATACAAACCAAGATGACATTATATACAACTGAACAACCTGATTAAAAAAAGATTTTAACATGAAAAATGTCTTCTAGTTTTTTTGTACTTGCACTGCTGGCAACTTCTTCCTGTCTGTTCTCATGCTTGTTTGTTATAATTTTTTTTGTTATGGGGAGCGGGACATAAAAAACGGGGGAGTGGAGGTTGGAAAACCGTAATTTAATTAGAACACGAGCAGCGGACGGACACTAGGGGAGAATTAACAGATGCCAGATTCCGAGGTCAGACTGACGTGATGCTTAGGTGATGTTTAGGTGATGCTTAGGTGATGCTTAGGTGGTGCGTTGATGCAAAATGGTGGTGGTGAATGATGTTTGGTGCTCAGGTGGTGCCACTATATGGTGTGGATTGGAGGTACGTTGTGGATTGTGGAGTTGGGGAGTTGAAATATGTTGTTTGGTGTGTAATTATGTGGTGTGTATTGGAAATGTGTGGAGTTGAACTGTGTGGCCTGGAACTGTGGTGTTGAGTGAAATTATGCTTAGTGAAATTGTGTCATTGTGTGGAGTTCATTTATGTTGATTGATGGTATGTGGCATAGAGTGCATTTATGTGGAGTGTATTTATGTTGCATGGAGTAGAGTGCAATTATGTGGCGTGTAATTATGTGTCACTGAGTGGTATTATGTGGAGTGTATTTATGTTGCATTGAGTAGAGTGTAATTATGTGGCGTATAATTATGTGGTACTGAGTGGTATGTGGGGTGTATTTATGTTGCATTGAGTAGAGTGAAATTATGTGGCGTGTAACTAGGTCACACTGAGTGGTATTATGTGGAGTGTATTTATGTTGCATTGAGTAGAGTGTAATTATGTGGTGTATAATTATGTGGCACAGTGGTATTATGTGGAGTGTATTTATGTTGCATTGAATAGAGTGTAATTATGTGACGTGTAATTGTGTGGTACTGAGTGGTATTATGTGGAGTGTATTTATGTTGCATTGAGTAGAGTGTAATTATGCGGTGTATAATTATGTGGCACTGAGTGGTATTATGTGGAGTGTATTTATGTTGCATTGAATAGAGTGTAATTGTGACGTGTGATTATGTGGTACTGAGTGGTATTATGTGGAGTGTATGTTGCATTGAGTAGAGTGTAATTACGTGGTGTGTAATTATGTGGTACTGAGTGGTATTATGTGGAGTGTATTTATATTGCATTGAGTAGAGTGCAATTATGTGGCGTGTTATTATGTGGCACTGCTTGGTATTATGTGGAGGGTATTTATGTTGCATTGAGTAGAGTGTAATTATGTGGCGTGTAATTATGTGGTACTGAGTGGTATTATGTGGAGTGTATGTTGCATTCAGTAGGGTGTAATTATGTGGCGTGTAATTATGTGGCACTGAGTGGTATTTTTGGGAGTGTATGTTGCATTAAGTGCAGTGTAATTATGTGGCATATAATTATGTGGCACTGAGTGGTGTTATGTGGAGTGTATTTAGGTTGCATTGAGTAGAGTGTAATTATGTGGCGTGTAATTATGTGGCACTGAGTGGTATTATGTGGAGTGTATTTATGTTGCATTGAGTAGAGTGTAATTATGTGGCGTGTAATTATGTGGTACTGAGTGGTATGTGTAGTGTATTTATGTTGCATTGAGTAGAGTGTAATTATGTGGCGTGTAACTATGTCGCACTGAGTGGTATTTTGTGGAGTGTATTTATGTTGCATTGAGTAGAGTGTAATTAGGTGGCATGTAATTATGTGGTACAGTGGTATTATGTGGAGTGTATTTTATGTTGCATTGAATAGAGTGTAATTATGTGACGTGTAATTATGTAGTACTGAGTGGTATTATGTTGAGTGTATTTATGTTGCATTGAGTAGAGTGTAAATATGTGGCGTGTAATTATGTGGTGCTGAGTGGTATTATATGGAGTGTATTTATGTTGCATTGATTAGAGTAATTATGTGACATGTAATTAAGTGGTACTGAGTGGTATTATGTGGAGTGTATTTACATTGCATTGAGTAGAATGTAATTATGTGGTGTGTAATAATGTGCCACTGAGTGGTATTATGTGGAGAGTATTTATGTTGGATTGAATAGAGTGTAATTGTGACGTGTGATTATGTGGTACTGAGTGGTATTATGTGGAGTGTATGTTACATTCAGTTGAGTGTAATTATGAGGCGTGTAATTATGTGGCACTGAGTGGTATTATTTGGAGTGTATGTTGCATTGAGTGCAGTGTAATTATGTAGCATATAATTATGTGGCACTGAGTGGTATTATGTGGAGTGTATTTATGTTGCATTGAGTAGAGTGTAATTATGTGGCACTGAGTGGTATTATTTGGAGTGTATGTTGCATTGAGTGCAGTGTAATTATGTCGCATATAATTATGTGGCACTGAGTGGTATTATGTGGAGTGTATTTATGTTGCATTGAGTAGAGTGTAATTATGTGGCACTGAGTGGTATTATGTGGAGTGTATTTATGTTGCATTGAGTAGAGTGTAATTATGTGGTGTGTAATTATGTGGTACTGAGTGGTATGTGGAGTGTATTTATGTTGCATTGAGTAGAGTGTAATTATGTGGCATAACTATGTTGCACTGACTGGTATTTTGTGGAGTGTATTTATGTTGCATTGAGTAGAGTGTAATTATGTGGCGTGTAATTATGTGGCACAGTGGTATTATGTGGAGTGTATTTATGTTGCATTGAATAGAGTATAATTATGTGACGTGTAATTATGTGGTACTGAGTGGTATTATGTTGAGTGTATTTATGTTGCATTGAATAGAGTGTAATTATGTGGCGTGTAATTATGTGGCACTGAGTGGTATTTTTTGGAGTGTATGTTCCATTGAGTGCAGTGTAATTATGTAGCATATAATTTTGTGGCACTGAGTGGTATTATGTGGAGTGTATTTATGTTGCATTGAGTAGAGTGTAATTATGTGGCGTGTAATTATGTGGCACTGAGTGGTATTATTTGGAGTGTATGTTGCATTGAGTGCAGTGTAATTATGTAGCATATAATTATGTGGCACTGAGTGGTATTATTTGGAGTGTATGTTGCATTGAGTGCAGTGTAATTATGTAGCATATAATTATGTGGCACTGAGTGGTATTATGTGGAGTGTATTTATGTTGCATTGAGTAGAGTGTAATTATGTGGCGTGTAATTATGTGGCACTGAGTGGTATTATTTGGAGTGTGTGTTGCATTGAGTGCAGTGTAATTATGCGCATATAATTATGTGGCACTGAGTGGTATTATGTGGAGTGTATTTATGTTGCATTGAGTAGAGTGTAAATATGTGGCGTGTAATTATGTGGCACTGAGTGGTATTATATGGAGGGAGGAGGTGAAGGTCAAGGGCCTCAGCAGCCCTCCTAATAACAGCAGCAAGTGTGTTTGTCTTCCCCTCTGAGTGCTGCTCTCGCCCATGTGCTTCTCCCTGCCCTACTCCGTGATGTGCTCGCTGCTGACCCATGTTGCTCTTACCTGTGTGCTTCTCTCCCCATAGCACCATTACACTCCCTCTCGCCCGTTTGCTTTTCTGCCTCGCACTCCATGTTTCCCCACCCCTCAGCTGTACCCTCTGTGTTGCTTCCAGTCCCTCGCCCGTGTTTCACCCTTCCAGTTTTGTCCCTGTTGCTTCCACCCTCCACCCGCTTCCCAAAAAACAAACAAAGGAGGTTTCACACTTTTTTCTTCATTTTGTATGTAGAGGATGCTGTAAAACAAGGCTAAAAGGAATTGCCAAAGCCGACAGTTAATTGGCTTAAAAGTAAGGCAGTAGAATTAGTTGAGATGTGATGGGCTGCTTTTAATGAAAGCCCCTCCTTTTAATTGCCCTTCCTTTTAAATGCCCTCTTCTTGGGAGAGTCCACGCAGCCCCTCTACATTTTACACAGGGAAAGACGGTCTGATGCTCTCCTGGGAAAGGTGGCCTGATGCTCCCCCGCCAGGAGTGAATGGAAATATCTATTGCCCGTCATAGAAGTCCGTAGACAGTAGAAAGCCTCCTTACAAACTATAAAAGCGCTACAGAGCCTCAGAGGTAGCAATCACTATATAAATGCCAATAATATTCAAGAGCCGGCAGGTCTGCCTTCCTCCTTTACTGAGTCTTATCCTGGACAAAAACAATCGACACACCTTAAGAGCTGGAGCCTCAGGGTTAGTAAAATCGACACATGGATGTCATCTATACAGATGTCTACAGTATCAAAGCACTGCAAATCGCAGGTGTTACTATAATCCAATTTATGCTATTCAATTTTGATTGCGCAAATAGTATGGCAGGTTTAATACGCTTTGTCATAAATCACTGCATTTGATGACGGTGAAGGTCCAACTGACTGTGCCATCATTCATGTTTATAAAATGGCAGTGCAAGATAGTGCAGATCTTTACTTATCTTGCCAGATAGTCATTAATGTGACAAAACAATTGTTTACGTAATGTTGGGGGACCTGTACTAGAACTGCCGGCATAACGCGGAAGGAAAACACGAATACTAAAAAAGAAAGTGCTCAACTTCGTTTTTCTTTGCAGCTATTCCTGAAGCTCTAAGGTCTTTGTTAATGTCGGCCAAGCCGCGAAATAATCTCAGCGTGACGCAGAAAATTTGGAATGTGTGCAATCTCAGCCAGTGCATGACAAGTCATTTAAAATAATTAAGTCAGCATATAACTTTATATTTTCATACATGAAGCACAGCAGCAGAGCCCGGCACTCAATATTTCGCTGGCGCTGAAGGCTTACTTCTGTCACACACACGGGAGAAGCGAAGAACGCATGAGTAGGGTGGGTTAAAGTGGGGGGTAAAGGAGGAGCGGGTGAGTGAGCAGAAGGGAAAAGCAGCTCACGATGGAAATAGAAACACAGGGGTCGGGGATGGACCCACACGTACAAACACACGGTGGAGTGGGGCGGAGGGGGGGGAATACAGAGCATACGGGTGAGGGAGAAGTGTTCTAGAGAGCGAGCAGCAGGCAGAGGTGATAGCAACACTGGGAGCGGGGAGAACACAGAGCCTGGGGGAGAAGTACATGAGAGAACAAGTAACCTGAGACTGGAATGCAGCCTGCCCTCCATCTGGCACACTGCGCGCCGCCGCTGCTAATTAAAAACTTATGGCACCCGGCCGCGCTGCTGCTCGCTCCCGAGCTCCCTAGGCCAGGGGAGAGAGAAGACGGGACATGCACCCGCCTTTGGCCAATTGCGTGCTGTCTTTCTTAGAAAGACACACGCAAAGGCCAATAGCGGGGGATGAAAAAAAAAAGCACACGCACGAGCGTGTGTTCAGAGTTTAAAGTCCTTACTAAAAGCCTCGCAGAGCAGCGCATGCGCGCTGGCTCAGGCGAGACCTAAAAAGTGCCACGGCTCTAGTCAGGAGGCCTCTGCAGCTTTCACCACCGATTGCCACTGCCGTCGTTGCCAATGACAGAACCGACACAACTACTAACCAGCACACTGCTACAAGTGTGGCAGTTCCAGGCCTCCAAAGCTATAAAAAAATTGCTTGGGCGGCAGGTATTCGTTGTTTTTAATGCATACTGAATTAATAAACGTTTGCTGTTCTGCGTATCTCTAAATTATACAAACAGCACCACCTTGTGGTAGCTGTCATACGTGCCGGTTTCGACAATTAAGTGCTGGTGCCCACAATTAAGTGCGGTGCTGAGCACCGGAAACCACCGGCTCAAATTAAGCACTGGTGCTGAGCCCGCGCCCTGGTCGTTAACATTTAGAGGAGCACACAAAGCTGTCTGCCTTAAGACTATTCTCGCTCCAACCTAGATCCAGCGATTCAGCAAACTTGCCTTTAATCAGGTTGTTGTACTACAGACCACATGCTCCCATGTTTAACACCTACACACGTCCCTTCTATCCCCCTCCTCCTCTCTCTCACTCACCCTCTGCCCCATCACCCCATGCTCTTCGACCCTTTCCAACAACTCGGCATTAGTGTGTAGGAGCTGATCTCTGCATGATTCAGGTGAGATGAGAAAGAGTGGGGATTTATATATTCAGAAGCCAGTCACTACTGACTATTCTGATGTAATCAGCCAGGGGCTGACTTACAAACGCAAAGTACCCCCCTGTTGCCTCATCATACTCAGCAGCAGCATGAGGGTGAAAAATGTGGTTTTATCCAGAGTCCAATCTAAGCAAAGGGCAGCCCTGCTTAGCAGTGTGACAGATGAAGAAATGTGAGATTGATGCCCCTCCGTGGCTTGCACTACAGTGTGCTGGCAGCTGGAATCAGCCCTGTAGGTCCCTTCATAATATTGTGATTGTCTTTCATCTTCATAGTCCAGTTTTTTTATTGGGTCTTTTTTACAGGGTTGGGGAGCGACCCTTGACCCTGATTCAGGCAGGTCGCTCCCCCACGCCGCACAGCTCATCCTGTGTGCCCGTGCCCCTCTGCCTCCTGCTCCGCCACTGCCGTAGGTTCGAGGCCCCTCTGCCTCTGTTGCTGTGCTGTTGTCTTCATTGCACTTGTAGCCTGTTTGTTTTCCCTAACTTTTACTTCTGTGTCTTTTCTTAATTGTTGTCACCCCAGACTGTGTGCCCCTTTTTCTTTCTGTGACACCCCGCCCGACCCCACTCGCGCCCTTCTGTGCCCATTTTTGCCAGTTTTCCCGCCGCTGCGTCCCTGCGGCCCGCCCCCCTGCTCGCCCATTCGTCGCCCCGCTCCCGCCTCCCAGCTGCTCCTCCCTCCCTCCTCCTCTCATAATGCCAGCCGCTGCGCGGTGAGGAGAGCGACCCTTGACCCTGATTCAGGCAGGTCGCTCCCCCATGCCGCACAGCTCATCCTGTGTGCCCGTGCCCCTCTTCCTCCTGCTCCGCCGCTGCCGTAGGTTCGAGGCCCCTCTGCCTCGGTTGCTGTGCTGTTGTCTTCATTGCACTTGTAGCCTGTTTGTTTTCCCTAACTTTTACTTCCGTGTCTTTTCTTAATTGTTGTCACCCCTGACTGTGTGCCCCTTTTTCTTTCTGTGACCCCCCCGCCCCGACCCCACTCGCGCCCTTCGGTGCCCATTTTTCGCCAGTTTTCCCGCCGCTGCGTCCCTGCGGCCCCGCCCCCCTGCTCGCCCATTCGCTGCCCCGCTCCCGCCTCCCAGCTGCTCCTCCCTCCCTCCTCCTCTCATAATGCCGGCCGCGCGCAGCGGGCACGCCAAAGGCGCGCATAAGGCAAACCCGTCTGCGCCCATCCGCGCCTGGACCGCGCCCAGCGCCAGGACCCCTGGGCCCCGCGACCGCCACGACGACCGCCGCCACTACGACGTCAGCACCCTCCACGCACTCAACACCGGACGATCACACGCCTGCTTCCTGGCCGCCCCGAAGCGCACCCAAGGACCCTTCTCCTGCCGGAGCTGCAGCTTCACCAGCCTCCGAGCCGTCAACCCGCCCACCGAGACAGGACGCAACCACCTCAGATGCATACTACTCAACACCCGCTACGCACGCAAACACGCCGTCGAACTCTGGGACCTGCTCGACTCATCCTCCCCGGACGTCGCCTTCCTGACAGAGACCTGGATGAACGCCTCCTCGGCACCCGACATCGCTATAGCCATCCCGGACGGCTACAAGATCACCCACAGGGACCGCACCAACGGAGTAGGAGGTGGAATCGCCATCGTCCACAAGAACACCCTCAAGGTCTCGACCAGCATCGACGACACCCTCAGCACCGCCGAACACCTGCACTTCCAGATCCACACTGACCCCAACACCACCCTCAGAGGAACTCTCGTCTACAGACCCCCCGGACCACGACCTCAGTTCAGCGACTCCATCGCCGACTTTGTCAGCACGCACGCCCTCGCCTCCACAGGCTACATCCTCCTCGGAGACCTGAACTTCCACCTCGAGAACAACAACGACAGCAACTCCACCACCCTGACCGACAACCTCGCCAACCTCGGACTCAGACAGCTCGTCACGACACCCACCCACTCTCCCGGACACACGCTTGACCCCATCTTCTCCGCAAGCTCCTACGTCACCTTCAGCCACACCACCGAACTCCACTGGACCGACCATCGCTGCATCCACTTCACCTTCCAGAGACCCACCACGCATCACCGCACTCAACAGATCCCCCGCCGCAGATGGAGCAAAGTCAGCGAAGACCAGCTTAACACCACCCTCGCCCGAAGCCCACCCGCCGACCCCACCGACCCCGACACCGCCGCCCGCAACCTCAGGCGATGGATCAACAACTGCGCCAACACTCTCGCCCCGATCAAGAAGCACTCCCACAGACGCACTGACAAGAAAGCCTGCTGGTTCACCGCGGACCTCCAGGCCTCCAAGCAAAATTGCCGAAAGCTAGAGAAGAAATGGCACCACGAACAGACACCGGACAGCTATGCAGCCCACAAGAACGCCATCCGCAGACACCATCACCTCATCCGATCCGCCAAAAGGGCATCCTTCAAAGACCGCCTCGACAACAACGCACACAACAGCAAAGAGCTCTTCAACATCGTGAAAGAACTCTCCAACCCCAGGTCCAACACCAACGACATCCCACCATCGCAAGACCTGTGCAACTCCCTAGCCACCTTCTTCCACCGCAAGATCGCAGACATCCATGACAGCTTCAACAACGAGACCGTCCCGACAGCCACCGACACCTCAGACCCTCCGGCCAACATCCACATCGACCCCCTGCTCACCTGGACCAACGTGAACGACGACGACACCATCAAAATCATGAGCACCATCCACTCCGGCTCCCCGTCAGACCCTTGCCCGCACCACATCTTCAACAAAGCCAGCGCCACCATCGCACCCCATCTCCGCAAAGTCATCAACATCTCCTTTGAGACCGCAACCTTCCCGGAGAGCTGGAAGCACGCCGAGATCAACGCCTTACTCAAGAAACCTAAGGCAGATCCGAGAGACCTCAAGAACTTCCGGCCCATCTCCCTGCTCCCGTTCCCGGCGAAAGTAATCGAGAAGATCGTCAACGGACAACTGACCCGCCACCTCGAGGAGAACAACATCCTGGACCCATCCCAGTCTGTATTCCGCAGCAACCACAGTACCGAGACCGCCCTCATCGCCGCCACCGACGACATCAGGGCCCTGCTGGACAACGGTGAAACTGCGGCCCTCATCCTTCTGGACCTCTCGGCCGCCTTCGACACAGTCTGCCACCACACCCTACGCACCCGCCTCCACAACGCAGGGATCCGAAACAAGGCTCTGGAATGGACCACCTCCTTCCTCTCCGGCAGAACCCAGAGTGTCCGCCTCCCGCCCTTCCGATCCGAAGCCTCCGAGATCATCTGGGGCGTACCCCAAGGATCATCCCTCAGCCCGACACTGTTCAACGTCTACATGTCACCTCTCGCCCACGTAGCCCGACTGCACAACCTCAACATCATCTCCTATGCCGACGACACCCAGCTGATCCTCTCCCTCACCAAGGACCCCGCCACCGCCAAAACCAACCTCTACGAAGGAATGAAGGCCGTCGCCGAGTGGATGAAGAACAGCTGACTGAAGCTGAACTCAGACAAGACGGAGGTCCTCATCCTCGGTTCCACCCCCTCAGCCTGGGACGACTCCTGGTGGCCGACCTCACTGGGAGCTGCACCGACACCCACCGACCACGCACGCAACCTGAGCTTCATCCTCGACTCAACACTCTCCATGACCAAGCAAGTCAACGCCGTCTCATCCTCCTGTTTCAACACCCTCCGCATGCTCGGCAAGATCTACAGATGGATCCCCATCGAAACAAGAAGAATGGCGACTCAGGCCCTCATCAGCAGCAGACTGGACTACGGAAACGCCCTCTACGCAGGAGCCTCAGCTAAACTCCTGAAACGACTACAACGCATACAGAACGCCTCTGCACGCCTGATCCTCGACATCCCTCGCCACAGCCACATCACACCCCACCTGAGAAACCTGCACTGGCTCCCCGTCAACAAGAGGATCACCTTCAAGCTCCTCACCCATGCACACAAGGCACTCCACAACACCGGACCAACATACTCGAAGTTCCAGAGGGAGTTTATTCCATGTGACCGGCCCGAGATAGGAAAAAGACCTGCCACCAGCTCTGGCTCGATGGATGTGTAGCATATCTAATCAGATAATACGTGTCTGTCCAGTTTGTGTGGGGTGGACAGCTGAGATGACTGGTATGAGTATAGTATTGTGGATATATGCCCTCTAGTGGTCCCGACTTACATAAAAAAAGTGGACCATATGATATAAGTGTTTATTAGGTAGTCTGGCTCCAGGTGTGATCAGTTGTAGGAGTTTACTGGTTAACTAAATTAAAAAAACTACAAGATTAGCAGTGCCCTGCTGTGCTGCAGGAGTTGTACAGCTCTTAAACATGGTGTTTTTTCACATGCTGCCAAGTAAATCTGCCCAAGAGAAAGTTCTACTTTATGCAATTAAAATTTATGTAGGGCTATATGATCATTTTCATTATTAAAATTGTTGGTACAGCCGGTGGCTCAGCTTGCAGGTCAGCCACTGCACAAAATAAAGCAGGCATTGTATCAATCTTTTGTTAATTTATTTGAAGGTTTTATATAGCGCAAACAAGACCCTTGCGGGTATCAGAGCGATTGTAGTGATAAATTAGTAGCTACTAGTGAACATGTGAGTATAAGCCTAACTGAAGTCTTAAATGGAAGACCAAAACATTTACAAACAAGCCCTGTCAAAACCAACAGGTCTGGCGTTTGCAAGCCTGCAATTATTTATTTATTTTTGCAAACGTGATAAATGCATTAAATGTTTAAAATAAAAAATAATAAAAAATGCTGCCAGTTAAAGGTGGTATCCATATGCTTGCAAAGAAGAAAAGTCAAGTGACCCATCACAAAAATAAATAAAAACATGAAATGAAATCAGAGATTAGCCCATCAGCCCTGGCACTAAAGCATTAAAGTGGCTTAAGAGGGCAGCCCCAACACATGAATGACTTTTGAACAGATGAATGGGTGAAGAGGGCTAACCAAAAGTATCTTCATAAAGGCCCACCGGCCAACATTTGGCTGTGTGCAGCAGTGGTTGGGCGTAGACCCTGCGGCCAACCCCCACTGTGCAAGGCTTAAACCCATGTGCAGCAAAGGTTGTTCATTAGCAGAGGTTGGAAGGCCGTTCATAGCAGGGGTTGGCTGCATGTGAAGGAGGGATGGCCTTTGTTCTACTTTAGAAAATGATCAAAAACCCCAGAAATCCACTGGAAAAACAAAGGTTAAAGTGACATTATAGTTAGGTTAGATCCTAAGACATTAAATAATGTTAAACCCCCCAGAAATTAACTGAACATATACAAAGGTTACAGTGATGTTATAGTTAGGCTAGGCGTTGGAATGAGACTTGAGTTAACATTTAAATACCCAAATGCCACTGAAATACAGCGGTTATAGTTTAGTCAACTAACTATAACTTGCTCCCCAATCATGCACTGCTTATGACTTCACATATGACATCACTTATGGCATGTTAAAATTGAAAAAAGGGATGCAAATGTGGGTTGGGTGTGTGTGGAGGGATAAGTGCAGGCCCTTGTCGAATGACAGGCCCAGTGGTAACCCATTAAGCATACAGCCGAAGGCATACACGTAAGCATACATGGGGGGATTGGCGCAGTGGCTGCCTGAAGGCAAAGCACTGAGGCTACCCCCTGCCGGACCCTGCCAAAGGCTGTGTGCAGCAGGGGTGGGCGCAAACTCTAGGTTGGGGGTTGTCTATACATGGTGGGCTGGGCGAAGGGCCTGGTGAAAGGCCATGCACAGCAATGGTTGGGTTCTCATTGAAGATTGGGTGCATGGCCTGACTGAAGGTCGAACCGTCAGTTTAAGATGTGTGACTCCTGCCTTTTCGAATACCATAGCACACTGTGAGAATTATTGAGCGATCTCATTAGTAATGTGATCGTTGCTGTTATTGAACCATAATCACTGATGTCAACAATGATGTCATTAACATGTCATGAGTAACGTAATATGTGAGGTCATAAGCAGTGCATTATAGGTGTATGTATATATATATATATATATATATAAATATATATATATATATATATATATATATATATATATGTTGTCGTGTAGCTCCTATAAAAATTATACAGGATCTGCGCGTTTGGACAGCATACACTGTAGGATTGGTGTCAGACTGTTTCTGAACACCCCCACCGAGTATGTTGGTCTTTTGAACCAAATAGCTCACAGTGCCACTAGAGTCTCCTCTTACCAGGGAGAGAATAGTTCTTGGCAACCATCGAACATGACAACCCTGATCCCTCAGGACCGTGGAAACAATATACTACTTTTCGCTCAGCCACTCGTGTTTACTTAGTCTGTCTCAGAGAGGTACATAGAATAAACAGGCTGGGCGTTTTCAATAAGTATTTATTGAACAGTTGTTATTCTGGTGTGGAATAGATGAGCTGCAACAACCGTTAGACAGTGTACGATATAAATGATTAGCAGTACTAAAAAGGTAAATGGATAGTATAGTTCTACCATCTTACAATAATCATGGATACATACGAATATATAAAACACATGATAAAAAGATGCGTACTCCTACGATGCTTCCCTAACTAGATGTACCTAAATGTACCTAGCATGTATGTAGGTCTTAGGCCAAGAATCCCTCTAGGATAAAGTCAACCCCATTACCTGAATCGAGAGACTGTGGGAACCCGTCCTGGTCTCGAGGTAGACACCCCGCAAGGGATGTTAGACCACTGTAAGTTGGAGTGTCTGCATGCAGGAACCTCGGCGTCTCTGGTCAGTGTGTCTGCCGGGAAGTCTCGGTCTCCTCTAGCTATCTTAGCAAGTTGTGATGTATATATACCCATAGGTCTCCCCAGGGGTCCTACCTCGCTGTATTACTGTGTCGGCATCAGGATGACGTCGGGCATGAACTTTGTACATAGATATTATACAGGAGATGGTCATCCTGCTGTGCTTCCAAGAAGCCTCATGCATAATGTATGAGCTTTCGAACTAGGGAAAACCCGTGTTCTGAATGCAGTGTCGTATCTAGGTAAAAGGTCAGTTCCTGTAAACCGTTATAAGTGTAATGTAGGGAAGAATATAGGTGAAGGGTAATTAAGTTACCGGGGCCTATATTATGGTACCTATATGGAATATAACACCCACTCCTCTTTCGAATGGACGACATAGTTAAATTCTAAACGTACTACTAGGCTGTCTAAATACTGGTACGCAAAACAGTTTGAAAAACATTGGTTTCTAATTTTGCTAAAAACAATGTTAAAAAGGTCCTTAAAAAATCTTTAAAAAGTTTAAAAAAGGAAATTGTCACGCAAGCCATAGCTCTAACATGTTCATAGGTATAGTTCGAACTACTATAAGCATTTGAAAGCCACGCATGCTAAAAAGGAATGTCAGTTTTGTTAAGGAGTTCCAATTTTTCATTTTGTTTTTCAAAAAGTCGAACTTTTCCCAGCACACAACGGGCCAAATGAGTCAAATGTTTATGTGTCCTGGCTGGTAGACGCAACATTCTCGTTGCCTGCCTCCGCAGACGACTGTCCCTGTAACACCTCGCAGATTATGTCAATTGAGCACAGATGATCTTTTGTATTGTCCACAACAGATGCTGGGATAGCCTCTGCGCCATCCAAGGCCTGGGTGTCAGAAGAGGAGCCGATGTCAATACCAACAGGAGTCGATACTACCTGTGGTGGCTCTAGGAATGCCGCCATCAACATCGGAATACGCTGGGGACACTGCAGAACATGGGCCGTTATCGGGTCCAGTAAAGAATCAACGTCCGGTTGCGCACATGATGGGAGTGTTAGCAGGAACAGGGTGG